>JAJGMV010000349.1:0-24165 GCA_021527685.1 Aphanomyces euteiches
AAGCCTTGTCCACTTTGGATGTTCTTGAAAGGTAAACTTGAATCCATTCGTGAATGAATCGACTACTGGTAGTTGTGTCGCTGACATCCATCGTTGCCAAGCGTGCATACGAACGACTTTAAGGTAATCGCTGTACGTATGCGTGGCTAGCTTGGTGAGGACGACGTTCATGCTTTGCGTGTGAGAATGGACAACTTTCCAGAGTCCGTCAACGTTGCATCGACGGATGTAATCAACAACATCAAGTTCCGTTCCGGCAATGTCCGTGGTGTTTGCTTGATTGTGGTGTTGGAAGGCAGCTCCTTCTTCTCGACACTGGCTTGGAGCACTTGGACAAGCTCCTCCATGGTGAGGTTGTCTGGGTGCCAGCAAAGCTTGTTGTCGGCCACATGTTGCCTCTTGACAAAGGCGTCACGGTGCTTTCAAGCTTTCTTCAGAGATCTTCTTGATCGCAGGTATGTACACACGAGTTGGTGTTTCATGTTGAGAGTCCACTGGCGTAGTAGTTGCTTCGATGGTTGCGAGGGGCATTGAAGAAGTTGTCGGAAGCCCACGAGACGAATGTTGGAGATGCTTGTGCAGCGGCTACTCGCTTCTTCGAACGAGGTACAACAAAGCCATCTTCGTCGACGGATTGACTCGTGGTGCGCTTAGTTGATTTTGGATCGACTTCCATGTTGGAGCTCAACTGCGATGAAGCAGGAGGAACAATTGGCTCGATCTCTAGAGGCGTGACTTCCATCTCTTGTGACTCTTCATCCCCCTGAGGTAAAGGTTCTTCGTTTGATTTTTGCTCGGTAAGAGGAGGGATCACTTCTATAGTTTGTGACTCTTCACTCTGACCTTGAACTATAGGTTCTTCGTGTTGCTTTTCCTCGTTGACTTTGGCGCGTTTGGTTTGTGTAGCTCCTTGGTCCTCTGCGCCTTGTCCTTCTGGTTCCGGCAGTTTCTTCTCTGGATTTTGCATCAACGCTGCTGCGTGATCCAAGTCCAAGAGATGAGGTGAAGCAGAGGAGGTGCGAGAAGCCGAGCGTTCGAAATTCTTGACAAACACATTGTAGGCCACACCATCCATCTTCAGACGGTCTGCTGGATGACCATTGACAACGAGTTGTTTGGGGACTTCTGCCTCCAAGAAGTAGACACGCCACACATTGGACTGGCAGGAGACATTGGGTATGTGTTGCCGGTACGCTTGAAAGATTGGCTTCATCTTCAAACGTCGTAGCAAACGGAAGAGCTTGGCCGAGTCGAAGTTGAATCGAATGCCACGATGTCCATGAAGAAGAACTTGTCCATCGGGTCGTTCAATTCTCTTGTGATGGAGATGATCCAAGGCTCCTGACCTTAGGCACTGGAATAGTGAACTCCTTGCCGAAGATCGAAATGGTTTTCCAGCGAGCATGTCCTTCACGTGACGCGAGGTAACGGACACGACGATGTCGCCGATGCGCGTTTTGTTGAGCTGAACGAACTCCAATAGGAGATACGACCAGGCGGCATTTTGATTTTCCTTGAAGATTGCATCGATGATTTTCTCGTTGGTGTAGACCTTGTCGTAGAGGGCTCCATTCGTCTCGATCCACATCGTTTGTGTGTTCTTTGACTTGGATTGGGGTCGCCTGCGAGATGGCCTCAAGCACGTGTCTTCCTCGTTGGCATCTTCTTGGCTCGCGAGGTCGATGAGTTTGCTGAGGTACTCCGGCTTGGGGCGGTTGACGACAGTCTTGACTCGTTTCGGGGGTGCATTGTCTTGGTCGCCCTTGAGTAGGTCGGCATATGGATTTTTTCTTGGCTTGTTCTTGTTCTTTTTGGGGTGGTATTTCGCGTGGCGGAGCACCAACGGGATCGGAGAGATCGACGATAACTCGGCGCAGCGCAGGATCGCTCGCTTGGTCGGGTGGAGAGGCTTGTTGGGACATGGCGGCTTCTTCGGCGTGGTGGGAACCATCTTCGTGGCGCTTGTCGGACTCGCTTGCGTTGGACTCGACGGAGATTTCGTTGGCGTGGAGTTGGCGATCTTCAACGTCGGTGGAAGGAGACGACGTCGGACCTTGCCCTTCTTCTGGTGGACCAGAAGGCTCAAAGTTCTTCGCGGAGGCGACATTCGGCGGAGAAGGCTTGGCGGCATCGGCGGTGGCAGTATCGGCGGCGGGAGATGACATTGGTCGAGGGTACCTTACTTTGGCAGTTGACTTGAGTGGTTGACGGCAAAGTAAAGTGGGGATGTAGCTCAGATGGTAGAGCGCCCGCTTAGCATGCGGGAGGTACAGGGATCGATACCCTGCTTCTCCAGGCGTCTGTAGTATAGTGGTCAGTACTTCACGTTGTGGCCGTGACATCCCGGGTTCGACTCCCGGCAGGCGCATCTTTTTAGCTTCTTTCTATTCATGACACTACTCTGTCACGCGATCTTGTTTGCCTATGTAGGACACTTCTTTTTCAACAATAGTTGTACTCTTGACAAGTATACAGTCTCCACAATGAAAAAATATAACAGTTTGACTTTAAACAGAGTATTTGTTGGAATCATTTGGTCGATGTGCAATGAAATGGTTGAACCAGGCAATGTACAACACTTTGAATAGTGTTTGTGGTTGCGTCACATGGATAAAGAAGGATAGGTAACATCTGTTTTGTTGTCGATCGCATGACTCTTTTGGGTGTGAACGGACGTGTCCCCTGGGTGTCGATCGTTTTTTGCTCATAACTTTTGCAATATTGCTCCGATTGACCTCAAATCACTTGCAAAATCTTGCTTTGAAACGTTCCATCGACTCACACACCCTCAGATACCACAAAAGGAAGACCGGAAATCGAATTATTGTCCAAAAACGAGTTTGCAACACATTCTGTAACATCAACGAGTTCTTTAACAAGTCCACAAAGATATCGACAGTCTCCACAGGACATTCTACCAGACAAGTATCCCATAGACACGACGAATACCTGGTTGCAACATTGTCGCTACCATCTAGTCTTATACAGACAAGAACAAGAATATGGACGATTGGGCGGACTTGGTGCATATACACATTTTAACAGTAAAATGGGGATGTAGCTCAGATGGTAGAGCGCCCGCTTAGCATGCGGGAGGTACAGGGATCGATACCCTGCTTCTCCAGGCGTCTGTAGTATAGTGGTCAGTACTTCACGTTGTGGCCGTGACATCCGGGTTCGACTCCCGGCAGGCGCATCTTTTTAGCTTCTTTCTATTCATGACACTACTCTGTCACGCGATCTCTTGTTTGACCTATGTAGGACACTTCTTTTTCAACAATAGTTGTACTCAACTTGACAAGTATACAGTCTCCACAATGAAAAATATAACAGTTTGACTTTAAACAGAGTATTTGTTGGAATCATTTGGTCGATGTGCAATGAAATGGTTGAACCAGGCAATGTACAACACTTTGAATAGTGTTTGTGGTTGCGTCACATGGATAAAGAAGGATAGGTAACATCTGTTTTGTTGTCGATCGCATGACTCTTTTGGGTGAACGGACGTGTCCCCTGGGTGTCGTCGTTTTTTGCTCATAACTTTTGCAATAGGATTGACCTCAAATCACTTGCAAAATCTTGCTTTTGAAACGTCCATCGACTCACACCCTCAGATACCACAAAAGGAAGACCGGAAATCGAATTATTGTCCAAAAATTTGCAACACATTCTGTAACATCAACGAGTTCTTTAACAAGTCACAAAGATATCGACAGTCTCCACAGGACATTCTACCAGACAAGTATCCATAGACACGACGATACCTGGTTGCAACATTGTCGCTACCATCTAGTCTTATACAGACAAGAACAAGAATATGGACGATTGGGCGGACTTGGTGCATATACACATTTTAACAGTAAAATGGGGATGTAGCTCAGATGGTAGAGCGCCCCTTAGCATGCGGGAGGTACAGGGATCGATACCCTGCTTCTCCAGGCGTCTGTAGTATAGTGGTCAGTACTTCACGTTGTGGCCGTGACATCCCGGGTTCGACTCCCGGCAGGCGCATCTTTTTAGCTTCTTTCTATTCATGACACTACTCTGTCACGCGATCTCTTGTTTGACCTATGTAGGACACTTCTTTTTCAACAATAGTTGTACTCAACTTGACAAGTATACAGTCTCCACAATGAAAAATATAACAGTTTGACTTTAAACAGAGTATTTGTTGGAATCATTTGGTCGATGTGCAATGAAATGGTTGAACAGGCAATGTACAACACTTTGAATAGTGTTTGTGGTTGCGTCACATGGATAAAGAAGGATAGGTAACATCTGTTTTGTTGTCGATCGCATGACTCTTTTGGGTGTGAACGGACGTGTCCCCTGGGTGTCGATCGTTTTTTTGCTCATAACTTTTGCAATATTGCTCCGATTGACCTCAAATCACTTGCAAAATCTTGCTTTTGAAACGTTCCATCGACTCACACCCTCAGATACCACAAAAGGAAGACCGGAAATCGAATTATTGTCCAAAAACGAGTTTGCAACACATTCTGTAACATCAACGAGTTCTTTAACAAGTCCACAAAGATATCGACAGTCTCCACAGGACATTCTACCAGACAAGTATCCCATAGACACGACGAATACCTGGTTGCAACATTGTCGCTACCATCTAGTCTTATACAGACAAGAACAAGAATATGGACGATTGGGCGGACTTGGTGCATATACACATTTTAACAGTAAAATGGGGATGTAGCTCAGATGGTAGAGCGCCCGCTTAGCATGCGGGAGGTACAGGGATCGATACCCTGCTTCTCCAGGCGTCTGTAGTATAGTGGTCAGTACTTCACGTTGTGGCCGTGACATCCCGGGTTCGACTCCCGGCAGGCGCATCTTTTTAGCTTCTTTCTATTCATGACACTACTCTGTCACGCGATCTCTTGTTTGACCTATGTAGGACACTTCTTTTTCAACAATAGTTGTACTCAACTTGACAAGTATACAGTCTCCACAATGAAAAATATAACAGTTTGACTTTAAACAGAGTATTTGTTGGAATCATTTGGTCGATGTGCAATGAAATGGTTGAACCAGGCAATGTACAACACTTTGAATAGTGTTTGTGGTTGCGTCACATGGATAAAGAAGGATAGGTAACATCTGTTTTGTTGTCGATCGCATGACTCTTTTGGGTGTGAACGGACGTGTCCCCTGGGTGTCGATCGTTTTTTTGCTCATAACTTTTGCAATATTGCTCCGATTGACCTCAAATCACTTGCAAAATCTTGCTTTTGAAACGTTCCATCGACTCACACCCTCAGATACCACAAAAGGAAGACCGGAAATCGAATTATTGTCCAAAAACGAGTTTGCAACACATTCTGTAACATCAACGAGTTCTTTAACAAGTCCACAAAGATATCGACAGTCTCCACAGGACATTCTACCAGACAAGTATCCCATAGACACGACGAATACCTGGTTGCAACATTGTCGCTACCATCTAGTCTTATACAGACAAGAACAAGAATATGGACGATTGGGCGGACTTGGTGCATATACACATTTTAACAGTAAAATGGGGATGTAGCTCAGATGGTAGAGCGCCCGCTTAGCATGCGGGAGGTACAGGGATCGATACCCTGCTTCTCCAGGCGTCTGTAGTATAGTGGTCAGTACTTCACGTTGTGGCCGTGACATCCCGGGTTCGACTCCGGCAGGCGCATCTTTTTAGCTTCTTTCTATTCATGACACTACTCTGTCACGCGATCTCTTGTTTGACCTATGTAGGACACTTCTTTTTCAACAATAGTTGTACTCAACTTGACAAGTATACAGTCTCCACAATGAAAAATATAACAGTTTGACTTTAAACAGAGTATTTGTTGGAATCATTTGGTCGATGTGCAATGAAATGGTTGAACCAGGCAATGTACAACACTTTGAATAGTGTTTGTGGTTGCGTCACATGGATAAGAAGGATAGGTAACATCTGTTTTGTTGTCGATCGCATGACTCTTTTGGGTGTGAACGGACGTGTCCCCTGGGTGTCGATCGTTTTTTGCTCATAACTTTTGCAATATTGCTCCGATTGACCTCAAATCACTTGCAAAATCTTGCTTTTGAAACGTTCCATCGACTCACACCCTCAGATACCACAAAAGGAAGACCGGAAATCGAATTATTGTCCAAAAACGAGTTTGCAACACATTCTGTAACATCAACGAGTTCTTTAACAAGTCCACAAAGATATCGACAGTCTCCACAGGACATTCTACCAGACAAGTATCCCATAGACACGACGAATACCTGGTTGCAACATTGTCGCTACCATCTAGTCTATACAGACAAGAACAAGAATATGGACGATTGGCGGACTTGGTGCATATACAATTTTAACAGTAAAATGGGGATGTAGCTCAGATGGTAGAGCGCCCGCTTAGCATGCGGGAGGTACAGGGATCGATACCTGCTTCTCCAGGCGTCTGTAGTATAGTGGTCAGTACTTCACGTTGTGGCCGTGACATCCCGGGTTCGACTCCGGCAGGCGCATCTTTTTAGCTTCTTTCTATTCATGACACTACTCTGTCACGCGATCTCTTGTTTGACCTATGTAGGACACTTCTTTTTCAACAATAGTTGTACTCAACTTGACAAGTATACAGTCTCCACAATGAAAAATATAACAGTTTGACTTTAAACAGAGTATTTGTTGGAATCATTTGGTCGATGTGCAATGAAATGGTTGAACCAGGCAATGTACAACACTTTGAATAGTGTTTGTGGTTGCGTCACATGGATAAAGAAGGATAGGTAACATCTGTTTTTGTTGTCGATCGCATGACTCTTTTGGGTGTGAACGGACGTGTCCCCTGGGTGTCGATCGTTTTTTTGCTCATAACTTTTGCAATATTGCTCCGATTGACCTCAAATCACTTGCAAAATCTTGCTTTTGAAACGTTCCATCGACTCACACCCTCAGATACCACAAAAGGAAGACCGGAAATCGAATTATTGTCCAAAAACGAGTTTGCAACACATTCTGTAACATCAACGAGTTCTTTAACAAGTCCACAAAGATATCGACAGTCTCCACAGGACATTCTACCAGACAAGTATCCCATAGACACGACGAATACCTGGTTGCAACATTGTCGCTACCATCTAGTCTTATACAGACAAGAACAAGAATATGGACGATTGGGCGGACTTGGTGCATATACACATTTTAACAGTAAAATGGGGATGTAGCTCAGATGGTAGAGCGCCCGCTTAGCATGCGGGAGGTACAGGGATCGATACCCTGCTTCTCCAGGCGTCTGTAGTATAGTGGTCAGTACTTCACGTTGTGGCCGTGACATCCCGGGTTCGACTCCCGGCAGGCGCATCTTTTTAGCTTCTTTCTATTCATGACACTACTCTGTCACGCGATCTCTTGTTTGACCTATGTAGGACACTTCTTTTTCAACAATAGTTGTACTCAACTTGACAAGTATACAGTCTCCACAATGAAAAATATAACAGTTTGACTTTAAACAGAGTATTTGTTGGAATCATTTGGTCGATGTGCAATGAAATGGTTGAACCAGGCAATGTACAACACTTTGAATAGTGTTTGTGGTTGCGTCACATGGATAAAGAAGGATAGGTAACATCTGTTTTGTTGTCGATCGCATGACTCTTTTGGGTGTGAACGGACGTGTCCCCTGGGTGTCGATCGTTTTTTGCTCATAACTTTTGCAATATTGCTCCGATTGACCTCAAATCACTTGCAAAATCTTGCTTTTGAAACGTTCCATCGACTCACACCCTCAGATACCACAAAAGGAAGACCGGAAATCGAATTATTGTCCAAAAACGAGTTTGCAACACATTCTGTAACATCAACGAGTTCTTTAACAAGTCCACAAAGATATCGACAGTCTCCACAGGACATTCTACCAGACAAGTATCCCATAGACACGACGAATACCTGGTTGCAACATTGTCGCTACCATCTAGTCTTATACAGACAAGAACAAGAATATGGACGATTGGGCGGACTTGGTGCATATACACATTTTAACAGTAAAATGGGGATGTAGCTCAGTGTACAATCGCGTATATTAAATTTAATTATACGCTAAATAATAATGACCGTCATTAATCACTCTTGAGTGACTCTTGAAACTTGATTTTAGTTGTATCATTTGATTCAGGTAATTGTTGGCATCTTGATACGTCGCATGTGTTGTTGATTGTGGTCTTCATGTCGTGTAACAGCATGGATGGTCTTGGGTGATGTGGACATGGGACAAACTTGTCGTGTCTTCGACGTCAGATGGGTGCGGAGTAATCTTGGACTGGCTTCAGAACGTCCACATGTTGTCTTTGACTAATCTTGGACGGGACCATGGCCACCAGATGACTTGGGAACTAATCTTCCACTGGATTTTTCTTGTCGCATCGTGACGTCGTCGTCGATTGTTGGCGCGTCACCGTCGATTGTGCAGTCGTCATGGGTGCCTTGATGTCGCATGTTGTTGAGTCGACGATCGTATCTTGATATTTGTATTGTCTTGCCAGAGGAAGTCCACTGGATTTTTCTTGGCGGAGTTGAAAGTTTTGAATGGCAGAGAACTTCCTTGAGGATGTTTTGCAAAGTTCCTTGGCCATTTTTCAATTTTGCCGCTGCCATGCCGCTGTGATGCTGCCGCTTTGTTGCTTCGGTTTGCCGCTGCTGTCCGTGGTCGTGTCGTGATGTTGTTGCCGCTTACTGTGCCGTGCTGCTGCTGCTGTGGTCGCTTGTGTGCCGTGTCGTTGCCTTGCCGTGGTCTGCTGCTGCTTTGTCCGTGTTGTTGCTTTGGTCGCTTGCTCTGCTGTGCCGCTGTTTCTGCTGCCGTGTCCGTGCTGCCGCTTGCTATGCCTCCGTTCGAACGACGTGCCGTGGGTGCGACTTGCCGTGGATGCGACTTGACGTGGGTGCGACTTGACGTGGGTACTATCTGCCATGGGTGCGATCTGCCAGGGGTGCGATGGGTGCGACGGCGACACACGTTGGCTGAAGAAGGCGATTGGCTTCAAGGAAGACAAGATTCAAGGCGTTCAAGGCGTTCAAGAACAAGAGCCAGCTGGAGCGAATAGCGAGCGGTCAAATCTCCGTCCCTTCGTGAGTGTCGGGACGCAGGGCCTCACCCGTCTTTCTGCTCGTGGTTTGATTCGGCTGGCTTTTGAGAAGAAGGCGTCCAAGGCGTTCAAGGAAGAAAAGCGCGAAGACCTTTTTTCAAGTCGACTCTGCTTTTGTGGGGTCGCCAATGCGTCGCTTGAAGTGCCGAAAAAAGCTGGCTGTGGGGTGTGACGAGGGGGGGATACCTCCGATCGCTCCTAGGCCAGTTGGTAGTCCCCCTACCCGGATACTTCTTGAGGGCGCGTTGCTTTTTTACTTTGCCGCCGTCGAGTCGTGGCTTCGGCCGTGACTTTCAACCCTTGGGACTTCGTCTCAAGGGATGCCCCGGGGCTTCAAGGAAGACTTCAGCGATTTTTGGGTGGGTATCTCGTGCTTGTTTGTATGACTTGTTTAGGAAGCGAGCGAGCGAGCGAATTTTGCGACCGGTCGCCCATTTTGGCGTCGATGATTCGTCGTCGGCGCGTCCAAGAAGGTGGGAATTGGCTACGCCGGGCCAGCCATCCGCGGTCCATTCGACCAACTTCGTAAGTCCTTTCCTTTGTTTTGGCTTGACGTTTGTGCTTAGCTTGTTTTTTTCTTCGCTTTTTTCAAGGAAGTTGGCGAAAATCTTGAAGTCGACGCGAAAAACCTCGCCGATTTTGTGCGAAGCGCTGCCCAATTTTTTAATTTCGTAATTCACCTTGGAATTATCGATTTTTCTTGATTTTTGTAGTTGGTTTTCAACTTGGTTGGGCTTGCCTTCAACTCTTTGGCGCGCTTGCGGGTAAGTTGGCTTCAAATCCAACAAAGATCTAACTTCAAGTTGTAGACTCATCAAGTTGAGTAATCAAGCCGGCGTAATCAAGTCAACTTGAACTTGAAGATTGCGGGATGTTTAGTCAAAAATCGGCGGTACGAATCACGGTGTCTTAACAATCCAAGGATGATCATTGCTTGTTCATAGGTGTCTTGATCGTGATGAACGTGCCGAAGCCATCGCCGGACATTAGATGCCCAAAAAGTCAACGCAACATCGTTCAACGCAGGTAAGTGTGGTGACTTGGCTCGGTCAAACTTGACTTTGTTTCTGTGTGTCCATAGGAGGTGAAGAATACCGCAAACCAGCATAAACCAGAGTCGATGGAGGACGTCTTGATAGCGAGTCCATCGTTGTGCGACTTGAAAAGCATCAATGTTTTCGATCCACTCCCAGGTGAAGCGAACCCCAAACAAACTCCAGGCCTCACGATGTTGTAGCCAAAGGTCACGCGTGATTGTGCATTCCATGAACAAGTGCCGCAATGTTTCTCGCGCATAACAATTCGGATAACAGCATCGAAGCGCTCTCGGGTCAGTGGCCTCCTTGTACTTGAATTTATCGCCCACTGGGATGATGTCGTAGAGAATTCGCGTCCAAAGGTCAGCTTGAACGGGCGTCACAAGACTGGCAAAAGGCTTGACGCATTGTGAAAGGTACTTGGCGATTTTTGCTCGAGTCTCACGTGTGCTAGAGTGGAAGGGATGCGGCCGCGTTAACAAAGGAGCGTGGAAGCTCACTCGCTTGATGATTTTCGTTGTCCACGACTTGAACGGTACGGCGACATCTCCTTGTCGATATGAAATCACTATGTCTGGAGGAGGATTGTTTTCGACTGGGGTGTCTAGTCGCTTGTTGGCTTGAGTCCAAACATTCGTTGCAATCAGCGTCACCAGCTTGTAAAAGTATCTGAAGGATGTCGGGACAGGTAATTCTTCGACGAAGTGGTCCATCTGCTCGTCCATCGACTCACGAAACTCTTCGTAGGTTGGCCATGTTCGGCTTGGAGTTAACAAGTCCTTAAGGCAGTGTATGCCTCTCCAAGCGAGGTGTCTGTACCAGTCGCGATGATTTTGAAGCGTGATTGCCAGCGACGAAATCCCGTCTCGACCCGGGACTTGAAAGAGAGGGTGCGACGACAACCACAATGGCATTTGTGTCATCTGGCTCAGCGTAGGTTCGTGCGGTGTCTTCATCGTCATTGGAATTTGGGCCCATTGCTTCCAGACATCGCGCCAAAATGGTGAGAGCAACTTGAACTGGACGAGCTTATTGTTTGGGCTAGGATGGTACATCATGAAGTCCCAATTTGCCACTCGAGAGTATGGATACATGCAACGACTCAAGCGATCTGTCGGTAAGATTGCCCATTGTGGAGGCTCGTCTTGATCGGCTTGGACTAGGAGTTGAAGACGAGTGACTCTTTGTTTCCGAATCACTGAAGCAATATGCGGCACTTTGAAGCCCGTCTTCGAGTCATGGATTAGGCCACTTGGAGCAAGTGCCAAATACTTGTCTTCGGCTAGTGTGCGTCGGCTCATCACAAACTTGTTGACCATGGACTGCCATTTTCGCACGGTATTGTCTGGTATCGGTAGCACCATCGTGTAATGCCACAGTTGTGATAGGATCATCGTGTTCACAAGCAAACGCCTGCCTTTGAGGGTTCTTGCTCGACACGCCCATGTGGTAAACGACTTGTAAAACTTGTCGCTGATGGCATTGATTTGAAGCATAGGATCCAATTGGTGTCCCAGTTCAATCCCAAGATATTTCACTGGCGTCCCACTTGGTACCATGTTCAATCTTGGATGTTCGAATACTGATTGAGTGTTGTCTAGCGTCAAGACTTTGCTCTTGTTGCGATTGAGTTTGGCTCCAGAGTGTCGGCAAAACTCGTCGACGAGCTCAAGCTGTGATTCCAAGTCCCCCACGGAGCTGGAGATGAGCGTTGTGTCGTCGGCGAAGAGAAGAACGGAAGCAATCCCAGAGTCCGAGAAAGCGTAGCCATACTCGGGGTGATTGCGAAGCATTTGAGCGAGCGGCTCTATCGTCAAGACGAAAAGCATCGAAGACAACGGATCGCCTTGTTTGACTCCTCGCGATGGATAGAATGGATCGGTAAGTGTGCCATTGATGTTCAAACTGACTTGGGTTTGGTTGTAGAGTAACTTAACCCATTCAATGAACTGATCTCCCACATTGAATTTCTTCAAAACGGCAAACATGAACTCGTGATTCACACGATCATAGGCCTTTTCAAAGTCCAAGAACATTGCGTAAGCTTCTTGATTGAAGGTGGTGCAATGATGTTGAAGATCTTGAAGGAAGATGACGTGATCGTGAATTCGTCTGCCCTTGACGAAGCCATTTTGTTCGGGTTGGACAATCATCGGTAAGACTTGAGACATTCTGAACGCTAACGCGCGGGATAGGACTTTTACTTCAACTGGAATCAAGGCGATGGGTCGATAGTTCGCTGGGTTGCGTCGATCGCCACCTTTGAAGAGCAGCGATATGGCCGACCAGCGTTGCGAGGCCAACATGATGCCTTCCTGAAGTTGGTGGTTGAAGACTATCGACAAGATTTCACCAAACAAGGCTGGGTGCAGCTGGTAAAAGCCAGCCGAGAACCCATCGATTCCAGGGGACTTGTGAGGATTCATCGTTTTGATGGATTGCGCGAGCTCGTCGATCGTTAACGGCGCATCCAAAGCCTCTGAATCGTCCTGGGGTAAGCGGCGCTCCAGGACATTTAGGAAATTTGACGTTTCTTGTGGACTTCTAGGTTGAAAGTCGCCTTCACTCATCACCGATGACCAATGTCGAGTGAACGCTGCATGAATTTCCTCAGGTATGGCAGTGACGTTTCCTTGTTCATCGTAACATTCGACGATAGGTATGGAAAACTGCCGAGCGCGTGGTTTGCGAAAGAAGTGACTTGTCGGTGCCTCGTTCTGGGTGGCGTGGAAGTCGAAACTCAAGTCCGCGTGGTGTTGTTTCAAGTCCTGCTTTTTGGTCTCATACTGTGCCCTTGCGGTATTGAGAGCTGCTTCGGTGAGGCGTCCGTGATGGTGTCGTAACTGAGCTTGTAGCCATTGGATCTTGGCCTCTTGAAGTGCGTTCTTTTGGTTCGTGACCATACGAGCGTGATATTTCTGGAGAAAGCGTTTGGTGCGGCGTTGCCATTGAGTCCACATGTCGCCTGGTTGGTTTGAATTCCGCAGACGCTCGAGGAGCTCACCGGCTTCAGAGACGATTGCTTCGCGAACCTCTCGGATCGCCAAAAGTTCTTTGGGAAGCTTCCAATAGCATTTGACACGGGTTGTCTTCACAGGTTGGAGCTCCACTTTATGCCATAAATGATCCGTGTTCGCTGTAGGCTTAAAGTATTCGCCCGAAGCATACATTCGACAGAAAGCGGTGTTCAAAAAGACGTAATCAAGTCGATTGATTCCCTTGGGTGAGGAGTAAACTTTTTTTGTAGGGTTGAAAGATCGCCAAGCATCAATGACATCCAGTTCTTGAAGCCATGCAAAACAAGACTGCCTGTTGACTTGGTGGTTGGAGTTTGTGGACCCACGTGAGTCTAATGCTCGATCCATGGGGAGATTGAAGTCGCCCATGACGACATGCTTTGATGCAATTGGAAAGTTTCGTGGTAAAGCATCAAAGAAGGCGCCCCGCTCGCTGTCTTCAACAGGTGCGTAGACATTGTGGTAGTAGATGGGATCATCTCCCACATTGAACTGACCACCATGTAGCGATCTTCGATGTCATATTGGCGTTCATGATGAAGTGTGTCAAAGCCAGGGATGGTGTGTTGGAAGATCATGGCGACACCACCAGATCGGTATTGCTCAAGTTCGCCGCCAAGGAGCCGGTGGTCATTGGCAGCAATGAAGTACTTGTTTTTTCCAAGAGCATGATCAAGGTGAAACATGAACGTTGAGAATTTCTTCTCACTGGCAAATTTGGTTTCTTGTAGGGCGACGATCTCGTTCCGTGAGATCATGGTGTTGACGAGTTGGTTTCCATTGTCGCGAGACAGACCATTGATGTTGGCCGTGACGATGGACAAGTTGACAAGTGAAGAGTTGGGGAACGTTGGCTGTGGTGGTGTTTGGTTTTGATGCGCTGAAGGTGGTTGTACTGAAGCCGCGATGACCTTAGTACAACAAGTTGTTCCTGCGTTGCAGGCGGGTATTGTCGTTGCCAACAAATGCTGTTAACGAGTTGTCTGTAGGCTGGTAGGCATCAACGCTGAGCTGCCATATCCGCGAAGACATCTCGGTTTTGGGGATGTAGCTCAGATGGTAGAGCGCCCGCTTAGCATGCGGGAGGTACAGGGATCGATACCCTGCTTCTCCAGGCGTCTGTAGTATAGTGGTCAGTACTTCACGTTGTGGCCGTGACATCCCGGGTTCGACTCCCGGCAGGCGCATCTTTTTAGCTTCTTTCTATTCATGACACTACTCTGTCACGCGATCTCTTGTTTGACCTATGTAGGACACTTCTTTTTCAACAATAGTTGTACTCAACTTGACAAGTATACAGTCTCCACAATGAAAAATATAACAGTTTTGACTTTAAACAGAGTATTTGTTGGAATCATTTGGTCGATGTGCAATGAAATGGTTGAACCAGGCAATGTACAACACTTTGAATAGTGTTTGTGGTTGCGTCACATGGATAAAGAAGGATAGGTAACATCTGTTTTGTTGTCGATCGCATGACTCTTTTGGGTGTGAACGGATCGTGTCCCCTGGGTGTCGATCGTTTTTTGCTCATAACTTTTGCAATATTGCTCCGATTGACCTCAAATCACTTGCAAAATCTTGCTTTTGAAACGTTCCATCGACTCACACCCTCAGATACCACAAAAGGAAGACCGGAAATCGAATTATTGTCCAAAAACGAGTTTGCAACACATTCTGTAACATCAACGAGTTCTTTAACAAGTCCACAAAGATATCGACAGTCTCCACAGGACATTCTACCAGACAAGTATCCCATAGACACGACGAATACCTGGTTGCAACATTGTCGCTACCATCTAGTCTTATACAGACAAGAACAAGAATATGGACGATTGGGCGGACTTGGTGCATATACACATTTTAACAGTAAAATGGGGATGTAGCTCAGATGGTAGAGCGCCCGCTTAGCATGCGGGAGGTACAGGGATCGATACCCTGCTTCTCCAGGCGTCTGTAGTATAGTGGTCAGTACTTCACGTTGTGGCCGTGACATCCCGGGTTCGACTCCCGGCAGGCGCATCTTTTTAGCTTCTTTCTATTCATGACACTACTCTGTCACGCGATCTCTTGTTTGACCTATGTAGGACACTTCTTTTTCAACAATAGTTGTACTCAACTTGACAAGTATACAGTCTCCACAATGAAAAATATAACAGTTTGACTTTAAACAGAGTATTTGTTGGAATCATTTGGTCGATGTGCAATGAAATGGTTGAACCAGGCAATGTACAACACTTTGAATAGTGTTTGTGGTTGCGTCACATGGATAAAGAAGGATAGGTAACATCTGTTTTGTTGTCGATCGCATGACTCTTTTGGGTGTGAACGGACGTGTCCCTGGGTGTCGATCGTTTTTTGCTCATAACTTTTGCAATATTGCTCCGATTGACCTCAAATCACTTGCAAAATCTTGCTTTTGAAACGTTCCATCGACTCACACCCTCAGATACCACAAAAGGAAGACCGGAAATCGAATTATTGTCCAAAAACGAGTTTGCAACACATTCTGTAACATCAACGAGTTCTTTAACAAGTCCACAAAGATATCGACAGTCTCCACAGGACATTCTACCAGACAAGTATCCCATAGACACGACGAATACCTGGTTGCAACATTGTCGCTACCATCTAGTCTTATACAGACAAGAACAAGAATATGGACGATTGGGCGGACTTGGTGCATATACACATTTTAACAGTAAATGGGGATGTAGCTCAGATGGTAGAGCGCCCGCTTAGCATGCGGAGGTACAGGGATCGATACCTGCTTCTCCAGGCGTCTGTAGTATAGTGGTCAGTACTTCACGTTGTGGCCGTGACATCCCGGGTTCGACTCCCGGCAGGCGCATCTTTTTAGCTTCTTTCTATTCATGACACTACTCTGTCACGCGATCTCTTGTTTGACCTATGTAGGACACTTCTTTTTCAACAATAGTTGTACTCAACTTGACAAGTATACAGTCTCCACAATGAAAAATATAACAGTTTGACTTTTAAACAGAGTATTTGTTGGAATCATTTGGTCGATGTGCAATGAAATGGTTGAACCAGGCAATGTACAACACTTTGAATAGTGTTTGTGGTTGCGTCACATGGATAAAGAAGGATAGGTAACATCTGTTTTGTTGTCGATCGCATGACTCTTTTGGGTGTGAACGGATCGTGTCCCCTGGGTGTCGATCGTTTTTTGCTCATAACTTTTGCAATATTGCTCCGATTGACCTCAAATCACTTGCAAAATCTTGCTTTTGAAACGTTCCATCGACTCACACCCTCAGATACCACAAAAGGAAGACCGGAAATCGAATTATTGTCCAAAAACGAGTTTGCAACACATTCTGTAACATCAACGAGTTCTTTAACAAGTCCACAAAGATATCGACAGTCTCCACAGGACATTCTACCAGACAAGTATCCCATAGACACGACGAATACCTGGTTGCAACATTGTCGCTACCATCTAGTCTTATACAGACAAGAACAAGAATATGGACGATTGGGCGGACTTGGTGCATATACACATTTTAACAGTAAAATGGGGATGTAGCTCAGATGGTAGAGCGCCCGCTTAGCATGCGGGAGGTACAGGGATCGATACCCTGCTTCTCCAGGCGTCTGTAGTATAGTGGTCAGTACTTCACGTTGTGGCCGTGACATCCCGGGTTCGACTCCCGGCAGGCGCATCTTTTTAGCTTCTTTCTATTCATGACACTACTCTGTCACGCGATCTCTTGTTTGACCTATGTAGGACACTTCTTTTTCAACAATAGTTGTACTCAACTTGACAAGTATACAGTCTCCACAATGAAAAATATAACAGTTTGACTTTAAACAGAGTATTTGTTGGAATCATTTGGTCGATGTGCAATGAAATGGTTGAACCAGGCAATGTACAACACTTTGAATAGTGTTTGTGGTTGCGTCACATGGATAAAGAAGGATAGGTAACATCTGTTTTTGTTGTCGATCGCATGACTCTTTTGGGTGTGAACGGATCGTGTCCCTGGGTGTCGATCGTTTTTTGCTCATAACTTTTGCAATATTGCTCCGATTGACCTCAAATCACTTGCAAAATCTTGCTTTTGAAACGTTCCATCGACTCACACCCTCAGATACCACAAAAGGAAGACCGGAAATCGAATTATTGTCCAAAACGAGTTTGCAACACATTCTGTAACATCAACGAGTTCTTTAACAAGTCCACAAAGATATCGACAGTCTCCACAGGACATTCTACCAGACAAGTATCCCATAGACACGACGAATACCTGGTTGCAACATTGTCGCTACCATCTAGTCTTATACAGACAAGAACAAGAATATGGACGATTGGGCGGACTTGGTGCATATACACATTTTAACAGTAAAATGGGGATGTAGCTCAGATGGTAGAGCGCCCGCTTAGCATGCGGGAGGTACAGGGATCGATACCCTGCTTCTCCAGGCGTCTGTAGTATAGTGGTCAGTACTTCACGTTGTGGCCGTGACATCCCGGGTTCGACTCCCGGCAGGCGCATCTTTTTAGCTTCTTTCTATTCATGACACTACTCTGTCACGCGATCTCTTGTTTGACCTATGTAGGACACTTCTTTTTCAACAATAGTTGTACTCAACTTGACAAGTATACAGTCTCCACAATGAAAATATAACAGTTTGACTTTAAACAGAGTATTTGTTGGAATCATTTGGTCGATGTGCAATGAAATGGTTGAACCAGGGCAATGTACAACACTTTGAATAGTGTTTGTGGTTGCGTCACATGGATAAGAAGGATAGGTAACATCTGTTTTGTTGTCGATCGCATGACTCTTTTGGGTGTGAACGGATCGTGTCCCCTGGGTGTCGATCGTTTTTTGCTCATAACTTTTGCAATATTGCTCCGATTGACCTCAAATCACTTGCAAAATCTTGCTTTTGAAACGTTCCATCGACTCACACCCTCAGATACCACAAAAGGAAGACCGGAAATCGAATTATTGTCCAAAAACGAGTTTGCAACACATTCTGTAACATCAACGAGTTCTTTAACAAGTCCACAAAGATATCGACAGTCTCCACAGGACATTCTACCAGACAAGTATCCCATAGACACGACGAATACCTGGTTGCAACATTGTCGCTACCATCTAGTCTTATACAGACAAGAACAAGAATATGGACGATTGGCGACTTGGTGCATATACACATTTTAACAGTAAAATGGGGATGTAGCTCAGATGGTAGAGCGCCCGCTTAGCATGCGGGAGGTACAGGGATCGATACCCTGCTTCTCCAGGCGTCTGTAGTATAGTGGTCAGTACTTCACGTTGTGGCCGTGACATCCCGGGTTCGACTCCCGGCAGGCGCATCTTTTTAGCTTCTTTCTATTCATGACACTACTCTGTCACGCGATCTCTTGTTTGACCTATGTAGGACACTTCTTTTCAACAATAGTTGTACTCAACTTGACAAGTATACAGTCTCCACAATGAAAAATATAACAGTTTGACTTAAACAGAGTATTTGTTGGAATCATTTGGTCGATGTGCAATGAAATGGTTGAACCAGGCAATGTACAACACTTTGAATAGTGTTTGTGGTTGCGTCACATGGATAAAGAAGGATAGGTAACATCTGTTTTGTTGTCGATCGCATGACTCTTTTGGGTGTGAACGGATCGTGTCCCCTGGGTGTCGATCGTTTTTTGCTCATAACTTTTGCAATATTGCTCCGATTGACCTCAAATCACTTGCAAAATCTTGCTTTTGAAACGTTCCATCGACTCACACCCAGATACCACAAAAGGAAGACCGGAAATCGAATTATTGTCCAAAAACGAGTTTGCAACACATTCTGTAACATCAACGAGTTCTTTAACAAGTCCACAAAGATATCGACAGTCTCCACAGGACATTCTACCAGACAAGTATCCCATAGACACGACGAATACCTGGTTGCAACATTGTCGCTACCATCTAGTCTTATACAGACAAGAACAAGAATATGGACGATTGGGCGGACTTGGTGCATATACACATTTTAACAGTAAAATGGGGATGTAGCTCAGATGGTAGAGCGCCCGCTTAGCATGCGGGAGGTACAGGGATCGATACCCTGCTTCTCCAGGCGTCTGTAGTATAGTGGTCAGTACTTCACGTTGTGGCCGTGACATCCCGGGTTCGACTCCCGGCAGGCGCATCTTTTTAGCTTCTTTCTATTCATGACACTACTCTGTCACGCGATCTCTTGTTTGACCTATGTAGGACACTTCTTTTTCAACAATAGTTGTACTCAACTTGACAAGTATACAGTCTCCACAATGAAAAATATAACAGTTTGACTTTAAACAGAGTATTTGTTGGAATCATTTGGTCGATGTGCAATGAAATGGTTGAACCAGGCAATGTACAACACTTTGAATAGTGTTTGTGGTTGCGTCACATGGATAAAGAAGGATAGGTAACATCTGTTTTGTTGTCGATCGCATGACTCTTTTGGGTGTGAACGGACGTGTCCCCTGGGTGTCGATCGTTTTTTGCTCATAACTTTTGCAATATTGCTCCGATTGACCTCAAATCACTTGCAAAATCTTGCTTTTGAAACGTTCCATCGACTCACACCCTCAGATACCACAAAAGGAAGACCGGAAATCGAATTATTGTCCAAACGAGTTTGCAACACATTCTGTAACATCAACGAGTTCTTTAACAAGTCCACAAAGATATCGACAGTCTCCACAGGACATTCTACCAGACAAGTATCCCATAGACACGACGAATACCTGGTTGCAACATTGTCGCTACCATCTAGTCTTATACAGACAAGAACAAGAATATGGACGATTGGGCGGACTTGGTGCATATACACATTTTAACAGTAAAATGGGGATGTAGCTCAGATGGTAGAGCGCCCGCTTAGCATGCGGGAGGTACAGGGATCGATACCCTGCTTCTCCAGGCGTCTGTAGTATAGTGGTCAGTACTTCACGTTGTGGCCGTGACATCCCGGGTTCGACTCCCGGCAGGCGCATCTTTTTAGCTTCTTTCTATTCATGACACTACTCTGTCACGCGATCTCTTGTTTGACCTATGTAGGACACTTCTTTTTCAACAATAGTTGTACTCAACTTGACAAGTATACAGTCTCCACAATGAAAAATATAACAGTTTGACTTTAAACAGAGTATTTGTTGGAATCATTTGGTCGATGTGCAATGAAATGGTTGAACCAGGCAATGTACAACACTTTGAATAGTGTTTGTGGTTGCGTCACATGGATAAAGAAGGATAGGTAACATCTGTTTTGTTGTCGATCGCATGACTCTTTTGGGTGTGAACGGACGTGTCCCCTGGGTGTCGATCGTTTTTTGCTCATAACTTTTGCAATATTGCTCCGATTGACCTCAAATCACTTGCAAAATCTTGCTTTTGAAACGTTCCATCGACTCACACCCTCAGATACCACAAAAGGAAGACCGGAAATCGAATTATTGTCCAAAAACGAGTTTGCAACACATTCTGTAACATCAACGAGTTCTTTAACAAGTCCACAAAGATATCGACAGTCTCCACAGGACATTCTACCAGACAAGTATCCCATAGACACGACGAATACCTGGTTGCAACATTGTCGCTACCATCTAGTCTTATACAGACAAGAACAAGAATATGGACGATTGGGCGGACTTGGTGCATATACACATTTTAACAGTAAAATGGGGATGTAGCTCAGATGGTAGAGCGCCCGCTTAGCATGCGGGAGGTACAGGGATCGATACCCTGCTTCTCCAGGCGTCTGTAGTATAGTGGTCAGTACTTCACGTTGTGGCCGTGACATCCCGGGTTCGACTCCCGGCAGGCGCATCTTTTTAGCTTCTTTCTATTCATGACACTACTCTGTCACGCGATCTCTTGTTTGACCTATGTAGGACACTTCTTTTTCAACAATAGTTGTACTCAACTTGACAAGTATACAGTCTCCACAATGAAAATATAACAGTTTGACTTTAAACAGAGTATTTGTTGGAATCATTTGGTCGATGTGCAATGAAATGGTTGAACCAGGCAATGTACAACACTTTGAATAGTGTTTGTGGTTGCGTCACATGGATAAAGAAGGATAGGTAACATCTGTTTTGTTGTCGATCGCATGACTCTTTTGGGTGTGAACGGACGTGTCCCTGGGTGTCGATCGTTTTTTGCTCATAACTTTTGCAATATTGCTCCGATTGACCTCAAATCACTTGCAAAATCTTGCTTTTGAAACGTTCCATCGACTCACACCCTCAGATACCACAAAAGGAAGACCGGAAATCGAATTATTGTCCAAAAACGAGTTTGCAACACATTCTGTAACATCAACGAGTTCTTTAACAAGTCCACAAAGATATCGACAGTCTCCACAGGACATTCTACCAGACAAGTATCCCATAGACACGACGAATACCTGGTTGCAACATTGTCGCTACCATCTAGTCTTATACAGACAAGAACAAGAATATGGACGATTGGGCGGACTTGGTGCATATACACATTTTAACAGTAAAATGGGGATGTAGCTCAGATGGTAGAGCGCCCGCTTAGCATGCGGGAGGTACAGGGATCGATACCCTGCTTCTCCAGGCGTCTGTAGTATAGTGTCAGTACTTCACGTTGTGGCCGTGACATCCCGGGTTCGACTCCCGGCAGGCGCATCTTTTTAGCTTCTTTCTATTCATGACACTACTCTGTCACGCGATCTCTTGTTTGACCTATGTAGGACACTTCTTTTTCAACAATAGTTGTACTCAACTTGACAAGTATACAGTCTCCACAATGAAAAATATAACAGTTTGACTTTAAACAGAGTATTTGTTGGAATCATTTGGTCGATGTGCAATGAAATGGTTGAACCAGGCAATGTACAACACTTTGAATAGTGTTTGTGGTTGCGTCACATGGATAAAGAAGGATAGGTAACATCTGTTTTGTTGTCGATCGCATGACTCTTTTGGGTGTGAACGGACGTGTCCCCTGGGTGTCGATCGTTTTTTGCTCATAACTTTTGCAATATTGCTCCGATTGACCTCAAATCACTTGCAAAATCTTGCTTTTGAAACGTTCCATCGACTCACACCCTCAGATACCACAAAAGGAAGACCGGAAATCGAATTATTGTCCAAAAACGAGTTTGCAACACATTCTGTAACATCAACGAGTTCTTTAACAAGTCCAAAAGATATCGACAGTCTCCACAGGACATTCTACCAGACAAGTATCCCATAGACACGACGAATACCTGGTTGCAACATTGTCGCTACCATCTAGTCTTATACAGACAAGAACAAGAATATGGACGATTGGGCGGACTTGGTGCATATACATTTTAACAGTAAAATGGGGATGTAGCTCAGATGGTAGAGCGCCCGCTTAGCATGCGGGAGGTACAGGGATCGATACCCTGCTTCTCCAGGCGTCTGTAGTATAGTGGTCAGTACTTCACGTTGTGGCCGTGACATCCCGGGTTCGACTCCCGGCAGGCGCATCTTTTTAGCTTCTTTCTATTCATGACACTACTCTGTCACGCGATCTCTTGTTTGACCTATGTAGGACACTTCTTTTCAACAATAGTTGTACTCAACTTGACAAGTATACAGTCTCCACAATGAAAATATAACAGTTTGACTTTAAACAGAGTATTTGTTGGAATCATTTGGTCGATGTGCAATGAAATGGTTGAACCAGGCAATGTACAACACTTTGAATAGTGTTTGGTTGCGTCACATGGATAAAGAAGGATAGGTAACATCTGTTTTGTTGTCGATCGCATGACTCTTTTGGGTGTGAACGGACGTGTCCCCTGGGTGTCGATCGTTTTTTGCTCATAACTTTTGCAATATTGCTCCGATTGACCTCAAATCACTTGCAAAATCTTGCTTTTGAAACGTTCCATCGACTCACACCCTCAGATACCACAAAAGGAAGACCGGAAATCGAATTATTGTCCAAAAACGAGTTTGCAACACATTGTAACATCAACGAGTTCTTTAACAAGTCCACAAAGATATCGACAGTCTCCACAGGACATTCTACCAGACAAGTATCCCATAGACACGACGAATACCTGGTTGCAACATTGTCGCTACCATCTAGTCTTATACAGACAAGAACAAGAATATGGACGATTGGGCGGACTTGGTGCATATACACATTTTAACAGTAAAATGGGGATGTAGCTCAGATGGTAGAGCGCCCGCTTAGCATGCGGGAGGTACAGGGATCGATACCCTGCTTCTCCAGGCGTCTGTAGTATAGTGGTCAGTACTTCACGTTGTGGCCGTGACATCCCGGGTTCGACTCCCGGCAGGCGCATCTTTTTAGCTTCTTTCTATTCATGACACTACTCTGTCACGCGATCTCTTGTTTGACCTATGTAGGACACTTCTTTTTCAACAATAGTTGTACTCAACTTGACAAGTATACAGTCTCCACAATGAAAAATATAACAGTTTGACTTTAAACAGAGTATTGTTGGAATCATTTGGTCGATGTGCAATGAAATGGTTGAACCAGGCAATGTACAACACTTTGAATAGTGTTTGTGGTTGCGTCACATGGATAAAGAAGGATAGGTAACATCTGTTTTGTTGTCGATCGCATGACTCTTTTGGGTGTGAACGGACGTGTCCCCTGGGTGTCGATCGTTTTTTGCTCATAACTTTTGCAATATTGCTCCGATTGACCTCAAATCACTTGCAAAATCTTGCTTTTGAAACGTTCCATCGACTCACACCCTCAGATACCACAAAAGGAAGACCGGAAATCGAATTATTGTCCAAAAGAGTTTGCAACACATTCTGTAACATCAACGAGTTCTTTAACAAGTCCACAAAGATATCGACAGTCTCCACAGGACATTCTACCAGACAAGTATCCCATAGACACGACGAATACCTGGTTGCAACATTGTCGCTACCATCTAGTCTTATACAGACAAGAACAAGAATATGGACGATTGGGCGGACTTGGTGCATA
>JAJGMV010000165.1:0-22820 GCA_021527685.1 Aphanomyces euteiches
CATGACTCTTTTGGGTGTGAACGGACGTGTCCCCTGGGTGTCGATCGTTTTTTGCTCATAACTTTTGCAATATTGCTCCGATTGACCTCAAATCACTTGCAAAATCTTGCTTTTGAAACGTTCCATCGACTCACACCCTCAGATACCACAAAAGGAAGACCGGAAATCGAATTATTGTCCAAAAACGAGTTTGCAAACACATTCTGTAACATCAACGAGTTCTTTAACAAGTCCACAAAGATATCGACAGTCTCCACAGGACATTCTACCAGACAAGTATCCCATAGACACGACGAATACCTGGTTGCAACATTGTCGCTACCATCTAGTCTTATACAGACAAGAACAAGAATATGGACGATTGGGCGGACTTGGTGCATATACACATTTTAACAGTAAAATGGGATGTAGCTCAGATGGTAGAGCGCCCGCTTAGCATGCGGGAGGTACAGGGATCGATACCCTGCTTCTCCAGGCGTCTGTAGTATAGTGGTCAGTACTTCACGTTGTGGTGACATCCCGGGTTCGACTCCCGGCAGGCGCATCTTTTTAGCTTCTTTCTATTCATGACACTACTCTGTCACGCGATCTCTTGTTTGACCTATGTAGGACACTTCTTTTTCAACAATAGTTGTACTCAACTTGACAAGTATACAGTCCCACAATGAAAAATTTAACAGTTTGACTTTAAACAGAGTATTTGTTGGAATCATTTGGTCGATGTGCAATGAAATGGTTGAACCAGGCAATGTACAACACTTTGAATAGTGTTTGTGTTGCGTCACATGGATAAGAAGGATAGGTAACATCTGTTTTGTTGTCGATCGCATGACTCTTTTGGGTGTGAACGGACGTGTCCCCTGGGTGTCGATCGTTTTTTGCTCATAACTTTTGCAATATTGCTCCGACCTCAAATCACTTGCAAAATCTTGCTTTTGAAACGTTCCATCGACTCACACCCTCAGATACCACAAAAGGAAGACCGGAAATCGAATATTGTCCAAAACGAGTTTGCAACACATTCTGTAACATCAACGAGTTCTTTAACAAGTCCACAAAGATATCGACAGTCTCCACAGGACATTCTACCAGACAAGTATCCCATAGACACGACGAATACCTGGTTGCAACATTGTCGCTACCATCTAGTCTTATACAGACAAGAACAAGAATATGGACGATTGGGCGGACTTGGTGCATATACACATTTTAACAGTAAAATGGGGATGTAGCTCAGATGGTAGAGCGCCCGCTTAGCATGCGGGAGGTACAGGGATCGATACCCTGCTTCTCCAGGCGTCTGTAGTATAGTGGTCAGTACTTCACGTTTGGCCGTGACATCCCGGGTTCGACTCCCGGCAGGCGCATCTTTTTAGCTTCTTTCTATTCATGACACTACTCTGTCACGCGATCTCTTGTTTGACCTATGTAGGACACTTCTTTTTCAACAATAGTTGTACTCAACTTGACAAGTATACAGTCTCCACAATGAAAAATATAACAGTTTGACTTTAAACAGAGTATTTGTTGGAATCATTTGGTCGATGTGCAATGAAATGGTTGAACCAGGCAATGTACAACACTTTGAATAGTGTTTGTGGTTGCGTCACATGGATAAAGAAGGATAGGTAACATCTGTTTTTTGTCGATCGCATGACTCTTTTGGGTGTGAACGGACGTGTCCCCTGGGTGTCGATCGTTTTTTGCTCATAACTTTTGCAATATTGCTCCGATTGACCTCAAATCACTTGCAAAATCTTGCTTTTGAAACGTTCCATCGACTCACACCCTCAGATACCACAAAAGGAAGACCGGAAATCGAATTATTGTCCAAAAACGAGTTTGCAACACATTCTGTAACATCAACGAGTTCTTTAACAAGTCCACAAAGATATCGACAGTCTCCACAGGACATTTCTACCAGACAAGTATCCCATAGACACGACGAATACCTGGTTGCAACATTGTCGCTACCATCTAGTCTTATACAGACAAGAACAAGAATATGGACGATTGGGCGGACTTGGTGCATATACACATTTTAACAGTAAAATGGGGATGTAGCTCAGTGTACAATCGCGTATATTAAATTTAATTATACGCTAAATAATAATGACCGTCATTAATCACTCTTGAGTGACTCTTGAAACTTGATTTTAGTTGTATCATTTGATTCAGGTAATTGTTGGCATCTTGATACGTCGCATGTGTTGTTGATTGTGGTCTTCATGTCGTGTAACAGCATGGATGGTCTTGGGTGATGTGGACATGGGACAAACTTGTCGTGTCTTCGACGTCAGATGGGTGCGGAGTAATCTTGGACTGGCTTCAGAACGTCCACATGTTGTCTTTGACTAATCTTGGACGGGACCATGGCCACCAGATGACTTGGGAACTAATCTTCCACTGGATTTTTCTTGTCGCATCGTGACGTCGTCGTCGATTGTTGGCGCGTCACCGTCGATTGTGCAGTCGTCATGGGTGCCTTGATGTCGCATGTTGTTGAGTCGACGATCGTATCTTGATATTTGTATTGTCTTGCCAGAGGAAGTCCACTGGATTTTTCTTGGCGGAGTTGAAAGTTTTGAATGGCAGAGAACTTCCTTGAGGATGTTTTGCAAAGTTCCTTGGCCATTTTTCAATTTTGCCGCTGCCATGCCGCTGTGATGCTGCCGCTTTGTTGCTTCGGTTTGCCGCTGCTGTCCGTGGTCGTGTCGTGATGTTGTTGCCGCTTACTGTGCCGTGCTGCTGCTGCTGTGGTCGCTTGTGTGCCGTGTCGTTGCCTTGCCGTGGTCTGCTGCTGCTTTGTCCGTGTTGTTGCTTTGGTCGCTTGCTCTTGCTGTGCCGCTGTTTCTGCTGCCGTGTCCGTGCTGCCGCTTGCTATGCCTCCGTTCGAACGACGTGCCGTGGGTGCGACTTGCCGTGGATGCGACTTGACGTGGGTGCGACTTGACGTGGGTACTATCTGCCATGGGTGCGATCTGCCAGGGTGCGATGGGTGCGACGGCGACACACGTTGGCTGAAGAAGGCGATTGGCTTCAAGGAAGACAAGATTCAAGGCGTTCAAGGCGTTCAAGAACAAGAGCCAGCTGGAGCGAATAGCGAGCGGTCAAATCTCCGTCCCTTCGTGAGTGTCGGGACGCAGGGCCTCACCCGTCTTTCTGCTCGTGGTTTGATTCGGCTGGCTTTTGAGAAGAAGGCGTCCAAGGCGTTCAAGGAAGAAAAGCGCGAAGACCTTTTTTCAAGTCGACTCTGCTTTTGTGGGGTCGCCAATGCGTCGCTTGAAGTGCCGAAAAAAGCTGGCTGTGGGGTGTGACGAGGGGGGATACCTCCGATCGCTCCTAGGCCAGTTGGTAGTCCCCTACCCGGATACTTCTTGAGGGCGCGTTTGCTTTTTTACTTTGCCGCCGTCGAGTCGTGGCTTCGGCCGTGACTTTCAACCCTTGGGACTTCGTCTCAAGGGGATGCCCCGGGGCTTCAAGGAAGACTTCAGCGATTTTTGGGTGGGTATCTCGTGCTTGTTTGTATGACTTGTTTAGGAAGCGAGCGAGCGAGCGAATTTTGCGACCGGTCGCCCATTTTGGCGTCGATGATTCGTCGTCGGCGCGTCCAAGAAGGTGGGAATTGGCTACGCCGGGCCAGCCATCCGCGGTCCATTCGACCAACTTCGTAAGTCCTTTCCTTTGTTTTGGCTTGACGTTTGTGCTTAGCTTGTTTTTTTCTTCGCTTTTTCAAGGAAGTTGGCGAAAATCTTGAAGTCGACGCGAAAAACCTCGCCGATTTTGTGCGAAGCGCTGCCCAATTTTTTAATTTCGTAATTCACCTTGGAATTATCGATTTTTCTTGATTTTTGTAGTTGGTTTTCAACTTGGTTGGGCTTGCCTTCAACTCTTTGGCGCGCTTGCGGGTAAGTTGGCTTCAAATCCAACAAAGATCTAACTTCAAGTTGTAGACTCATCAAGTTGAGTAATCAAGCCGGCGTAATCAAGTCAACTTGAACTTGAAGATTGCGGGATGTTTAGTCAAAAATCGGCGGTACGAATCACGGTGTCTTAACAATCCAAGGATGATCATTGCTTGTTCATAGGTGTCTTGATCGTGATGAACGTGCCGAAGCCATCGCCGGACATTAGATGCCCAAAAAGTCAACGCAACATCGTTCAACGCAGGTAAGTGTGGTGACTTGGCTCGGTCAAACTTGACTTTGTTTCTGTGTGTCCATAGGAGGTGAAGAATACCGCAAACCAGCATAAACCAGAGTCGATGGAGGACGTCTTGATAGCGAGTCCATCGTTGTGCGACTTGAAAAGCATCAATGTTTTCGATCCACTCCCAGGTGAAGCGAACCCCAAACAAACTCCAGGCCTCACGATGTTGTAGCCAAAGGTCACGCGTGATTGTGCATTCCATGAACAAGTGCCGCAATGTTTCTCGCGCATAACAATTCGGATAACAGCATCGAAGCGCTCTCGGGTCAGTGGCCTCCTTGTACTTGAATTTATCGCCCACTGGGATGATGTCGTAGAGAATTCGCGTCCAAAGGTCAGCTTGAACGGGCGTCACAAGACTGGCAAAAGGCTTGACGCATTGTGAAAGGTACTTGGCGATTTTTGCTCGAGTCTCACGTGTGCTAGAGTGGAAGGGATGCGGCCGCGTTAACAAAGGAGCGTGGAAGCTCACTCGCTTGATGATTTTCGTTGTCCACGACTTGAACGGTACGGCGACATCTCCTTGTCGATATGAAATCACTATGTCTGGAGGAGGATTGTTTTCGACTGGGGTGTCTAGTCGCTTGTTGGCTTGAGTCCAAACATTCGTTGCAATCAGCGTCACCAGCTTGTAAAAGTATCTGAAGGATGTCGGGACAGGTAATTCTTCGACGAAGTGGTCCATCTGCTCGTCCATCGACTCACGAAACTCTTCGTAGGTTGGCCATGTTCGGCTTGGAGTTAACAAGTCCTTAAGGCAGTGTATGCCTCTCCAAGCGAGGTGTCTGTACCAGTCGCGATGATTTTGAAGCGTGATTGCCAGCGACGAAATCCCGTCTCGACCCGGGACTTGAAAGAGAGGGTGCGACGACAACCACAATGGCATTTGTGTCATCTGGCTCAGCGTAGGTTCGTGCGGTGTCTTCATCGTCATTGGAATTTGGGCCCATTGCTTCCAGACATCGCGCCAAAATGGTGAGAGCAACTTGAACTGGACGAGCTTATTGTTTGGGCTAGGATGGTACATCATGAAGTCCCAATTTGCCACTCGAGAGTATGGATACATGCAACGACTCAAGCGATCTGTCGGTAAGATTGCCCATTGTGGAGGCTCGTCTTGATCGGCTTGGACTAGGAGTTGAAGACGAGTGACTCTTTGTTTCCGAATCACTGAAGCAATATGCGGCACTTTGAAGCCCGTCTTCGAGTCATGGATTAGGCCACTTGGAGCAAGTGCCAAATACTTGTCTTCGGCTAGTGTGCGTCGGCTCATCACAAACTTGTTGACCATGGACTGCCATTTTCGCACGGTATTGTCTGGTATCGGTAGCACCATCGTGTAATGCCACAGTTGTGATAGGATCATCGTGTTCACAAGCAAACGCCTGCCTTTGAGGGTTCTTGCTCGACACGCCCATGTGGTAAACGACTTGTAAAACTTGTCGCTGATGGCATTGATTTGAAGCATAGGATCCAATTGGTGTCCCAGTTCAATCCCAAGATATTTCACTGGCGTCCCACTTGGTACCATGTTCAATCTTGGATGTTCGAATACTGATTGAGTGTTGTCTAGCGTCAAGACTTTGCTCTTGTTGCGATTGAGTTTGGCTCCAGAGTGTCGGCAAAACTCGTCGACGAGCTCAAGCTGTGATTCCAAGTCCCCCACGGAGCTGGAGATGAGCGTTGTGTCGTCGGCGAAGAGAAGAACGGAAGCAATCCCAGAGTCCGAGAAAGCGTAGCCATACTCGGGGTGATTGCGAAGCATTTGAGCGAGCGGCTCTATCGTCAAGACGAAAAGCATCGAAGACAACGGATCGCCTTGTTTGACTCCTCGCGATGGATAGAATGGATCGGTAAGTGTGCCATTGATGTTCAAACTGACTTGGGTTTGGTTGTAGAGTAACTTAACCCATTCAATGAACTGATCTCCCACATTGAATTTCTTCAAAACGGCAAACATGAACTCGTGATTCACACGATCATAGGCCTTTTCAAAGTCCAAGAACATTGCGTAAGCTTCTTGATTGAAGGTGGTGCAATGATGTTGAAGATCTTGAAGGAAGATGACGTGATCGTGAATTCGTCTGCCCTTGACGAAGCCATTTTGTTCGGGTTGGACAATCATCGGTAAGACTTGAGACATTCTGAACGCTAACGCGCGGGATAGGACTTTTACTTCAACTGGAATCAAGGCGATGGGTCGATAGTTCGCTGGGTTGCGTCGATCGCCACCTTTGAAGAGCAGCGATATGGCCGACCAGCGTTGCGAGGCCAACATGATGCCTTCCTGAAGTTGGTGGTTGAAGACTATCGACAAGATTTCACCAAACAAGGCTGGGTGCAGCTGGTAAAAGCCAGCCGAGAACCCATCGATTCCAGGGGACTTGTGAGGATTCATCGTTTTGATGGATTGCGCGAGCTCGTCGATCGTTAACGGCGCATCCAAAGCCTCTGAATCGTCCTGGGGTAAGCGGCGCTCCAGGACATTTAGGAAATTTGACGTTTCTTGTGGACTTCTAGGTTGAAAGTCGCCTTCACTCATCACCGATGACCAATGTCGAGTGAACGCTGCATGAATTTCCTCAGGTATGGCAGTGACGTTTCCTTGTTCATCGTAACATTCGACGATAGGTATGGAAAACTGCCGAGCGCGTGGTTTGCGAAAGAAGTGACTTGTCGGTGCCTCGTTCTGGGTGGCGTGGAAGTCGAAACTCAAGTCCGCGTGGTGTTGTTTCAAGTCCTGCTTTTTGGTCTCATACTGTGCCCTTGCGGTATTGAGAGCTGCTTCGGTGAGGCGTCCGTGATGGTGTCGTAACTGAGCTTGTAGCCATTGGATCTTGGCCTCTTGAAGTGCGTTCTTTTGGTTCGTGACCATACGAGCGTGATATTTCTGGAGAAAGCGTTTGGTGCGGCGTTGCCATTGAGTCCACATGTCGCCTGGTTGGTTTGAATTCCGCAGACGCTCGAGGAGCTCACCGGCTTCAGAGACGATTGCTTCGCGAACCTCTCGGATCGCCAAAAGTTCTTTGGGAAGCTTCCAATAGCATTTGACACGGGTTGTCTTCACAGGTTGGAGCTCCACTTTATGCCATAAATGATCCGTGTTCGCTGTAGGCTTAAAGTATTCGCCCGAAGCATACATTCGACAGAAAGCGGTGTTCAAAAAGACGTAATCAAGTCGATTGATTCCCTTGGGTGAGGAGTAAACTTTTTTTGTAGGGTTGAAAGATCGCCAAGCATCAATGACATCCAGTTCTTGAAGCCATGCAAAACAAGACTGCCTGTTGACTTGGTGGTTGGAGTTTGTGGACCCACGTGAGTCTAATGCTCGATCCATGGGGAGATTGAAGTCGCCCATGACGACATGCTTTGATGCAATTGGAAAGTTTCGTGGTAAAGCATCAAAGAAGGCGCCCCGCTCGCTGTCTTCAACAGGTGCGTAGACATTGTGGTAGTAGATGGGATCATCTCCCCACATTGAACTGACCACCATGTAGCGATCTTCGATGTCATATTGGCGTTCATGATGAAGTGTGTCAAAGCCAGGGATGGTGTGTTGGAAGATCATGGCGACACCACCAGATCGGTATTGCTCAAGTTCGCCGCCAAGGAGCCGGTGGTCATTGGCAGCAATGAAGTACTTGTTTTTTCCAAGAGCATGATCAAGGTGAAACATGAACGTTGAGAATTTCTTCTCACTGGCAAATTTGGTTTCTTGTAGGGCGACGATCTCGTTCCGTGAGATCATGGTGTTGACGAGTTGGTTTCCATTGTCGCGAGACAGACCATTGATGTTGGCCGTGACGATGGACAAGTTGACAAGTGAAGAGTTGGGGAACGTTGGCTGTGGTGGTGTTTGGTTTTGATGCGCTGAAGGTGGTTGTACTGAAGCCGCGATGACCTTAGTACAACAAGTTGTTCCTGCGTTGCAGGCGGGTATTGTCGTTGCCAACAAATGCTGTTAACGAGTTGTCTGTAGGCTGGTAGGCATCAACGCTGAGCTGCCATATCCGCGAAGACATCTCGGTTTTGGGGATGTAGCTCAGATGGTAGAGCGCCCGCTTAGCATGCGGGAGGTACAGGGATCGATACCCTGCTTCTCCAGGCGTCTGTAGTATAGTGGTCAGTACTTCACGTTGTGGCCGTGACATCCCGGGTTCGACTCCCGGCAGGCGCATCTTTTTAGCTTCTTTCTATTCATGACACTACTCTGTCACGCGATCTCTTGTTTGACCTATGTAGGACACTTCTTTTTCAACAATAGTTGTACTCAACTTGACAAGTATACAGTCTCCACAATGAAAAATATAACAGTTTGACTTTAAACAGAGTATTTGTTGGAATCATTTGGTCGATGTGCAATGAAATGGTTGAACCAGGCAATGTACAACACTTTGAATAGTGTTTGTGGTTGCGTCACATGGATAAAGAAGGATAGGTAACATCTGTTTTGTTGTCGATCGCATGACTCTTTTGGGTGTGAACGGATCGTGTCCCCTGGGTGTCGATCGTTTTTTGCTCATAACTTTTGCAATATTGCTCCGATTGACCTCAAATCACTTGCAAAATCTTGCTTTTGAAACGTTCCATCGACTCACACCCTCAGATACCACAAAAGGAAGACCGGAAATCGAATTATTGTCCAAAAACGAGTTTGCAACACATTCTGTAACATCAACGAGTTCTTTAACAAGTCCACAAAGATATCGACAGTCTCCACAGGACATTCTACCAGACAAGTATCCCATAGACACGACGAATACCTGGTTGCAACATTGTCGCTACCATCTAGTCTTATACAGACAAGAACAAGAATATGGACGATTGGGCGGACTTGGTGCATATACACATTTTAACAGTAAAATGGGGATGTAGCTCAGATGGTAGAGCGCCCGCTTAGCATGCGGGAGGTACAGGGATCGATACCCTGCTTCTCCAGGCGTCTGTAGTATAGTGGTCAGTACTTCACGTTGTGGCCGTGACATCCCGGGTTCGACTCCCGGCAGGCGCATCTTTTTAGCTTCTTTCTATTCATGACACTACTCTGTCACGCGATCTCTTGTTTGACCTATGTAGGACACTTCTTTTTCAACAATAGTTGTACTCAACTTGACAAGTATACAGTCTCCACAATGAAAAATATAACAGTTTGACTTTAAACAGAGTATTTGTTGGAATCATTTGGTCGATGTGCAATGAAATGGTTGAACCAGGCAATGTACAACACTTTGAATAGTGTTTGTGGTTGCGTCACATGGATAAAGAAGGATAGGTAACATCTGTTTTGTTGTCGATCGCATGACTCTTTTGGGTGTGAACGGACGTGTCCCCTGGGTGTCGATCGTTTTTTGCTCATAACTTTTGCAATATTGCTCCGATTGACCTCAAATCACTTGCAAAATCTTGCTTTTGAAACGTTCCATCGACTCACACCCTCAGATACCACAAAAGGAAGACCGGAAATCGAATTATTGTCCAAAAACGAGTTTGCAACACATTCTGTAACATCAACGAGTTCTTTAACAAGTCCACAAAGATATCGACAGTCTCCACAGGACATTCTACCAGACAAGTATCCCATAGACACGACGAATACCTGGTTGCAACATTGTCGCTACCATCTAGTCTTATACAGACAAGAACAAGAATATGGACGATTGGGCGGACTTGGTGCATATACACATTTTAACAGTAAAATGGGGATGTAGCTCAGATGGTAGAGCGCCCGCTTAGCATGCGGGAGGTACAGGGATCGATACCCTGCTTCTCCAGGCGTCTGTAGTATAGTGGTCAGTACTTCACGTTGTGGCCGTGACATCCCGGGTTCGACTCCCGGCAGGCGCATCTTTTTAGCTTCTTTCTATTCATGACACTACTCTGTCACGCGATCTCTTGTTTGACCTATGTAGGACACTTCTTTTTCAACAATAGTTGTACTCAACTTGACAAGTATACAGTCTCCACAATGAAAAATATAACAGTTTGACTTTAAACAGAGTATTTGTTGGAATCATTTGGTCGATGTGCAATGAAATGGTTGAACCAGGCAATGTACAACACTTTGAATAGTGTTTGTGGTTGCGTCACATGGATAAAGAAGGATAGGTAACATCTGTTTTGTTGTCGATCGCATGACTCTTTTGGGTGTGAACGGATCGTGTCCCCTGGGTGTCGATCGTTTTTTGCTCATAACTTTTGCAATATTGCTCCGATTGACCTCAAATCACTTGCAAAATCTTGCTTTTGAAACGTTCCATCGACTCACACCCTCAGATACCACAAAAGGAAGACCGGAAATCGAATTATTGTCCAAAAACGAGTTTGCAACACATTCTGTAACATCAACGAGTTCTTTAACAAGTCCACAAAGATATCGACAGTCTCCACAGGACATTCTACCAGACAAGTATCCCATAGACACGACGAATACCTGGTTGCAACATTGTCGCTACCATCTAGTCTTATACAGACAAGAACAAGAATATGGACGATTGGGCGGACTTGGTGCATATACACATTTTAACAGTAAAATGGGGATGTAGCTCAGATGGTAGAGCGCCCGCTTAGCATGCGGGAGGTACAGGGATCGATACCCTGCTTCTCCAGGCGTCTGTAGTATAGTGGTCAGTACTTCACGTTGTGGCCGTGACATCCCGGGTTCGACTCCCGGCAGGCGCATCTTTTTAGCTTCTTTCTATTCATGACACTACTCTGTCACGCGATCTCTTGTTTGACCTATGTAGGACACTTCTTTTTCAACAATAGTTGTACTCAACTTGACAAGTATACAGTCTCCACAATGAAAAATATAACAGTTTGACTTTAAACAGAGTATTTGTTGGAATCATTTGGTCGATGTGCAATGAAATGGTTGAACCAGGCAATGTACAACACTTTGAATAGTGTTTGTGGTTGCGTCACATGGATAAAGAAGGATAGGTAACATCTGTTTTGTTGTCGATCGCATGACTCTTTTGGGTGTGAACGGATCGTGTCCCCTGGGTGTCGATCGTTTTTTGCTCATAACTTTTGCAATATTGCTCCGATTGACCTCAAATCACTTGCAAAATCTTGCTTTTGAAACGTTCCATCGACTCACACCCTCAGATACCACAAAAGGAAGACCGGAAATCGAATTATTGTCCAAAAACGAGTTTGCAACACATTCTGTAACATCAACGAGTTCTTTAACAAGTCCACAAAGATATCGACAGTCTCCACAGGACATTCTACCAGACAAGTATCCCATAGACACGACGAATACCTGGTTGCAACATTGTCGCTACCATCTAGTCTTATACAGACAAGAACAAGAATATGGACGATTGGGCGGACTTGGTGCATATACACATTTTAACAGTAAAATGGGGATGTAGCTCAGATGGTAGAGCGCCCGCTTAGCATGCGGGAGGTACAGGGATCGATACCCTGCTTCTCCAGGCGTCTGTAGTATAGTGGTCAGTACTTCACGTTGTGGCCGTGACATCCCGGGTTCGACTCCCGGCAGGCGCATCTTTTTAGCTTCTTTCTATTCATGACACTACTCTGTCACGCGATCTCTTGTTTGACCTATGTAGGACACTTCTTTTTCAACAATAGTTGTACTCAACTTGACAAGTATACAGTCTCCACAATGAAAAATATAACAGTTTGACTTTAAACAGAGTATTTGTTGGAATCATTTGGTCGATGTGCAATGAAATGGTTGAACCAGGCAATGTACAACACTTTGAATAGTGTTTGTGGTTGCGTCACATGGATAAAGAAGGATAGGTAACATCTGTTTTGTTGTCGATCGCATGACTCTTTTGGGTGTGAACGGATCGTGTCCCCTGGGTGTCGATCGTTTTTTGCTCATAACTTTTGCAATATTGCTCCGATTGACCTCAAATCACTTGCAAAATCTTGCTTTTGAAACGTTCCATCGACTCACACCCTCAGATACCACAAAAGGAAGACCGGAAATCGAATTATTGTCCAAAAACGAGTTTGCAACACATTCTGTAACATCAACGAGTTCTTTAACAAGTCCACAAAGATATCGACAGTCTCCACAGGACATTCTACCAGACAAGTATCCCATAGACACGACGAATACCTGGTTGCAACATTGTCGCTACCATCTAGTCTTATACAGACAAGAACAAGAATATGGACGATTGGGCGGACTTGGTGCATATACACATTTTAACAGTAAAATGGGGATGTAGCTCAGATGGTAGAGCGCCCGCTTAGCATGCGGGAGGTACAGGGATCGATACCCTGCTTCTCCAGGCGTCTGTAGTATAGTGGTCAGTACTTCACGTTGTGGCCGTGACATCCCGGGTTCGACTCCCGGCAGGCGCATCTTTTTAGCTTCTTTCTATTCATGACACTACTCTGTCACGCGATCTCTTGTTTGACCTATGTAGGACACTTCTTTTTCAACAATAGTTGTACTCAACTTGACAAGTATACAGTCTCCACAATGAAAAATATAACAGTTTGACTTTAAACAGAGTATTTGTTGGAATCATTTGGTCGATGTGCAATGAAATGGTTGAACCAGGCAATGTACAACACTTTGAATAGTGTTTGTGGTTGCGTCACATGGATAAAGAAGGATAGGTAACATCTGTTTTGTTGTCGATCGCATGACTCTTTTGGGTGTGAACGGATCGTGTCCCCTGGGTGTCGATCGTTTTTTGCTCATAACTTTTGCAATATTGCTCCGATTGACCTCAAATCACTTGCAAAATCTTGCTTTTGAAACGTTCCATCGACTCACACCCTCAGATACCACAAAAGGAAGACCGGAAATCGAATTATTGTCCAAAAACGAGTTTGCAACACATTCTGTAACATCAACGAGTTCTTTAACAAGTCCACAAAGATATCGACAGTCTCCACAGGACATTCTACCAGACAAGTATCCCATAGACACGACGAATACCTGGTTGCAACATTGTCGCTACCATCTAGTCTTATACAGACAAGAACAAGAATATGGACGATTGGGCGGACTTGGTGCATATACACATTTTAACAGTAAAATGGGGATGTAGCTCAGATGGTAGAGCGCCCGCTTAGCATGCGGGAGGTACAGGGATCGATACCCTGCTTCTCCAGGCGTCTGTAGTATAGTGGTCAGTACTTCACGTTGTGGCCGTGACATCCCGGGTTCGACTCCCGGCAGGCGCATCTTTTTAGCTTCTTTCTATTCATGACACTACTCTGTCACGCGATCTCTTGTTTGACCTATGTAGGACACTTCTTTTTCAACAATAGTTGTACTCAACTTGACAAGTATACAGTCTCCACAATGAAAAATATAACAGTTTGACTTTAAACAGAGTATTTGTTGGAATCATTTGGTCGATGTGCAATGAAATGGTTGAACCAGGCAATGTACAACACTTTGAATAGTGTTTGTGGTTGCGTCACATGGATAAAGAAGGATAGGTAACATCTGTTTTGTTGTCGATCGCATGACTCTTTTGGGTGTGAACGGACGTGTCCCCTGGGTGTCGATCGTTTTTTGCTCATAACTTTTGCAATATTGCTCCGATTGACCTCAAATCACTTGCAAAATCTTGCTTTTGAAACGTTCCATCGACTCACACCCTCAGATACCACAAAAGGAAGACCGGAAATCGAATTATTGTCCAAAAACGAGTTTGCAACACATTCTGTAACATCAACGAGTTCTTTAACAAGTCCACAAAGATATCGACAGTCTCCACAGGACATTCTACCAGACAAGTATCCATAGACACGACGAATACCTGGTTGCAACATTGTCGCTACCATCTAGTCTTATACAGACAAGAACAAGAATATGGACGATTGGGCGGACTTGGTGCATATACACATTTTAACAGTAAAATGGGGATGTAGCTCAGATGGTAGAGCGCCCGCTTAGCATGCGGGAGGTACAGGGATCGATACCCTGCTTCTCCAGGCGTCTGTAGTATAGTGGTCAGTACTTCACGTTGTGGCCGTGACATCCCGGGTTCGACTCCCGGCAGGCGCATCTTTTTAGCTTCTTTCTATTCATGACACTACTCTGTCACGCGATCTCTTGTTTGACCTATGTAGGACACTTCTTTTTCAACAATAGTTGTACTCAACTTGACAAGTATACAGTCTCCACAATGAAAAATATAACAGTTTGACTTTAAACAGAGTATTTGTTGGAATCATTTGGTCGATGTGCAATGAAATGGTTGAACCAGGCAATGTACAACACTTTGAATAGTGTTTGTGGTTGCGTCACATGGATAAAGAAGGATAGGTAACATCTGTTTTGTTGTCGATCGCATGACTCTTTTGGGTGTGAACGGACGTGTCCCCTGGGTGTCGATCGTTTTTTGCTCATAACTTTTGCAATATTGCTCCGATTGACCTCAAATCACTTGCAAAATCTTGCTTTTGAAACGTTCCATCGACTCACACCCTCAGATACCACAAAAGGAAGACCGGAAATCGAATTATTGTCCAAAAACGAGTTTGCAACACATTCTGTAACATCAACGAGTTCTTTAACAAGTCCACAAAGATATCGACAGTCTCCACAGGACATTCTACCAGACAAGTATCCCATAGACACGACGAATACCTGGTTGCAACATTGTCGCTACCATCTAGTCTTATACAGACAAGAACAAGAATATGGACGATTGGGCGGACTTGGTGCATATACACATTTTAACAGTAAAATGGGGATGTAGCTCAGATGGTAGAGCGCCCGCTTAGCATGCGGGAGGTACAGGGATCGATACCCTGCTTCTCCAGGCGTCTGTAGTATAGTGGTCAGTACTTCACGTTGTGGCCGTGACATCCCGGGTTCGACTCCCGGCAGGCGCATCTTTTTAGCTTCTTTCTATTCATGACACTACTCTGTCACGCGATCTCTTGTTTGACCTATGTAGGACACTTCTTTTTCAACAATAGTTGTACTCAACTTGACAAGTATACAGTCTCCACAATGAAAAATATAACAGTTTGACTTTAAACAGAGTATTTGTTGGAATCATTTGGTCGATGTGCAATGAAATGGTTGAACCAGGCAATGTACAACACTTTGAATAGTGTTTGTGGTTGCGTCACATGGATAAAGAAGGATAGGTAACATCTGTTTTGTTGTCGATCGCATGACTCTTTTGGGTGTGAACGGACGTGTCCCCTGGGTGTCGATCGTTTTTTGCTCATAACTTTTGCAATATTGCTCCGATTGACCTCAAATCACTTGCAAAATCTTGCTTTTGAAACGTTCCATCGACTCACACCCTCAGATACCACAAAAGGAAGACCGGAAATCGAATTATTGTCCAAAAACGAGTTTGCAACACATTCTGTAACATCAACGAGTTCTTTAACAAGTCCACAAAGATATCGACAGTCTCCACAGGACATTCTACCAGACAAGTATCCCATAGACACGACGAATACCTGGTTGCAACATTGTCGCTACCATCTAGTCTTATACAGACAAGAACAAGAATATGGACGATTGGGCGGACTTGGTGCATATACACATTTTAACAGTAAAATGGGGATGTAGCTCAGATGGTAGAGCGCCCGCTTAGCATGCGGGAGGTACAGGGATCGATACCCTGCTTCTCCAGGCGTCTGTAGTATAGTGGTCAGTACTTCACGTTGTGGCCGTGACATCCCGGGTTCGACTCCCGGCAGGCGCATCTTTTTAGCTTCTTTCTATTCATGACACTACTCTGTCACGCGATCTCTTGTTTGACCTATGTAGGACACTTCTTTTTCAACAATAGTTGTACTCAACTTGACAAGTATACAGTCTCCACAATGAAAAATATAACAGTTTGACTTTAAACAGAGTATTTGTTGGAATCATTTGGTCGATGTGCAATGAAATGGTTGAACCAGGCAATGTACAACACTTTGAATAGTGTTTGTGGTTGCGTCACATGGATAAAGAAGGATAGGTAACATCTGTTTTGTTGTCGATCGCATGACTCTTTTGGGTGTGAACGGACGTGTCCCCTGGGTGTCGATCGTTTTTTGCTCATAACTTTTGCAATATTGCTCCGATTGACCTCAAATCACTTGCAAAATCTTGCTTTTGAAACGTTCCATCGACTCACACCCTCAGATACCACAAAAGGAAGACCGGAAATCGAATTATTGTCCAAAAACGAGTTTGCAACACATTCTGTAACATCAACGAGTTCTTTAACAAGTCCACAAAGATATCGACAGTCTCCACAGGACATTCTACCAGACAAGTATCCCATAGACACGACGAATACCTGGTTGCAACATTGTCGCTACCATCTAGTCTTATACAGACAAGAACAAGAATATGGACGATTGGGCGGACTTGGTGCATATACACATTTTAACAGTAAAATGGGGATGTAGCTCAGATGGTAGAGCGCCCGCTTAGCATGCGGGAGGTACAGGGATCGATACCCTGCTTCTCCAGGCGTCTGTAGTATAGTGGTCAGTACTTCACGTTGTGGCCGTGACATCCCGGGTTCGACTCCCGGCAGGCGCATCTTTTTAGCTTCTTTCTATTCATGACACTACTCTGTCACGCGATCTCTTGTTTGACCTATGTAGGACACTTCTTTTCAACAATAGTTGTACTCAACTTGACAAGTATACAGTCTCCACAATGAAAAATATAACAGTTTGACTTTAAACAGAGTATTTGTTGGAATCATTTGGTCGATGTGCAATGAAATGGTTGAACCAGGCAATGTACAACACTTTGAATAGTGTTTGTGGTTGCGTCACATGGATAAAGAAGGATAGGTAACATCTGTTTTGTTGTCGATCGCATGACTCTTTTGGGTGTGAACGGACGTGTCCCCTGGGTGTCGATCGTTTTTTGCTCATAACTTTTGCAATATTGCTCCGATTGACCTCAAATCACTTGCAAAATCTTGCTTTTGAAACGTTCCATCGACTCACACCCTCAGATACCACAAAAGGAAGACCGGAAATCGAATTATTGTCCAAAAACGAGTTTGCAACACATTCTGTAACATCAACGAGTTCTTTAACAAGTCCACAAAGATATCGACAGTCTCCACAGGACATTCTACCAGACAAGTATCCCATAGACACGACGAATACCTGGTTGCAACATTGTCGCTACCATCTAGTCTTATACAGACAAGAACAAGAATATGGACGATTGGGCGGACTTGGTGCATATACACATTTTAACAGTAAAATGGGGATGTAGCTCAGATGGTAGAGCGCCCGCTTAGCATGCGGGAGGTACAGGGATCGATACCCTGCTTCTCCAGGCGTCTGTAGTATAGTGGTCAGTACTTCACGTTGTGGCCGTGACATCCCGGGTTCGACTCCCGGCAGGCGCATCTTTTTAGCTTCTTTCTATTCATGACACTACTCTGTCACGCGATCTCTTGTTTGACCTATGTAGGACACTTCTTTTTCAACAATAGTTGTACTCAACTTGACAAGTATACAGTCTCCACAATGAAAAATATAACAGTTTGACTTTAAACAGAGTATTTGTTGAATCATTTGGTCGATGTGCAATGAAATGGTTGAACCAGGCAATGTACAACACTTTGAATAGTGTTTGTGGTTGCGTCACATGGATAAAGAAGGATAGGTAACATCTGTTTTGTTGTCGATCGCATGACTCTTTTGGGTGTGAACGGACGTGTCCCCTGGGTGTCGATCGTTTTTTGCTCATAACTTTTGCAATATTGCTCCGATTGACCTCAAATCACTTGCAAAATCTTGCTTTTGAAACGTTCCATCGACTCACACCCTCAGATACCACAAAAGGAAGACCGGAAATCGAATTATTGTCCAAAAACGAGTTTGCAACACATTCTGTAACATCAACGAGTTCTTTAACAAGTCCACAAAGATATCGACAGTCTCACAGGACATTCTACCAGACAAGTATCCATAGACACGACGAATACCTGGTTGCAACATTGTCGCTACCATCTAGTCTTATACAGACAAGAACAAGAATATGGACGATTGGGCGGACTTGGTGCATATACACATTTTAACAGTAAAATGGGGATGTAGCTCAGTGTACAATCGCGTATATTAAATTTAATTATACGCTAAATAATAATGACCGTCATTAATCACTCTTGAGTGACTCTTGAAACTTGATTTTAGTTGTATCATTTGATTCAGGTAATTGTTGGCATCTTGATACGTCGCATGTGTTGTTGATTGTGGTCTTCATGTCGTGTAACAGCATGGATGGTCTTGGGTGATGTGGACATGGGACAAACTTGTCTTGTCTTCGACGTCAGATGGGTGCGGAGTAATCTTGGACTGGCTTCAGAACGTCCACATGTTGTCTTTGACTAATCTTGGACGGGACCATGGCACCAGATGACTTGGGAACTAATCTTCCACTGGATTTTTCTTGTCGCATCGTGACGTCGTCGTCGATTGTTGGCGCGTCACCGTCGATTGTGCAGTCGTCATGGGTGCCTTGATGTCGCATGTTGTTGAGTCGACGATCGTATCTTGATATTTGTATTGTCTTGCCAGAGGAAGTCCACTGGATTTTTTCTTGGCGGAGTTGAAAGTTTTGAGTGGCAGAGAACTTCCTTGAGGATGTTTTGCAAAGTTCCTTGGCCATTTTTCAATTTTGCCGCTGCCATGCCGCTGTGATGCTGCCGCTTTGTTGCTTCGGTTTGCCGCTGCTGTCCGTGGTCGTGTCGTGATGTTGTTGCCGCTTACTGTGCCGTGCTGCTGCTGCTGTGGTCGCTTGTGTGCCGTGCCGTTGCCTTGCCGTGGTCTGCTGCTGCTTTGTCCGTGTTGTTGCTTTGGTCGCTTGCTCTGCTGTGCCGCTGTTTCTGCTGCCGTGTCCGTGCTGCCGCTTGCTATGCCTCCGTTCGAACGACGTGCCGTGGGTGCGACTTGCCGTGGAATGCGACTTGCCGTGGATGCGACTTGACGTGGGTGCGACTTGACGTGGGTACTATCTGCGATGGGTGCGATCTGCCAGGGGTGCGATGGGTGCGACGGCGACACACGTTGGCTGAAGAAGGCGATTGGCTTCAAGGAAGACAAGATTCAAGGCGTTCAAGGCGTTCAAGAACAAGAGCCAGCTGGAGCGAATAGCGAGCGGTCAAATCTCCGTCCTTCGTGAGTGTCGGGACGCAGGGCCTCACCCGTCTTTCTGCTCGTGGTTTGATTCGGCTGGCTTTTGAGAAGAAGGCGTCCAAGGCGTCAAGGAAGAAAAGCGCGAAGACCTTTTTCCAAGTCGACTCTGCTTTTGTGGGGTCGCCAATGCGTCGCTTGAAGTGCCGAAAAAAGCTGGCTGTGGGGTGTGACGAGGGGGGGATACCTCGATCGCTCCTAGGCCAGTTGGTAGTCCCCCTACCCGGATACTTCTTGAGGGCGCGTTGCTTTTTTACTTTGCCGCCGTCGAGTCGTGGCTTCGCCGTGACTTTCAACCCTTGGGACTTCGTCTCAAGGGGATGCCCGGGGCTTCAAGGAAGACTTCAGCGATTTTTGGGTGGGTATCTCGTGCTTGTTTGTATGACTTGTTTAGGAAGCGAGCGAGCGAGCGAATTTTGCGACCGGTCGCCCATTTTGGCGTCGATGATTCGTCGTCGGCGCGTCCAAGAAGGTGGGAATTGGCTACGCCGGGCCAGCCATCCGCGGTCCATTCGACCAACTTCGTAAGTTCTTTCCTTTGTTTTGGCTTGACGTTTGTGCTTAGCTTGTTTTTTTTCCCTTTTTTCAAGGAAGTTGGCGAAAATCTTGAAGTCGACGCGAAAAACCTCGCCGATTTTGTGCGAAGCGCTGCCCAATTTTTTAATTTCGTAATTCACCTTGGAATTATCGATTTTTCTTGATTTTTGTAGTTGGTTTTCAACTTGGTTGGGCTTGCCTTCAACTCTTTGGCGCGCTTGCGGGTAAGTTGGCTTCAAATCCAACAAAGATCTAACTTCAAGTTGTAGACTCATCAAGTTGAGTAATCAAGCCGGCGTAATCAAGTCAACTTGAACTTGAAGATTGCGGGATGTTTAGTCAAAAATCGGCGGTACGAATCACGGTGTCTTAACAATCCAAGGATGATCATTGCTTGTTCATAGGTGTCTTGATCGTGATGAACGTGCCGAAGCCATCGCCGGACATTAGATGCCCAAAAAGTCAACGCAACATCGTTCAACGCAGGTAAGTGTGGTGACTTGGCTCGGTCAAACTTGACTTTGTTTCTGTGTGTCCATAGGAGGTGAAGAATACCGCAAACCAGCATAAACCAGAGTCGATGGAGGACGTCTTGATAGCGAGTCCATCGTTGTGCGACTTGAAAAGCATCGATGTTTTCGATCCACTCCCAGGTGAAGCGAACCCCAAACAAACTCCATGCCTCACGATGTTGTAGCCAAAGGTCACGCGTGATTGTGCATTCCATGAACAAGTGCCGCAATGTTTCCCGCGCATAGCAATTCGTATAACAGCATCGAAGCGCTCTCGGGTCAGTGGCCTCCTTGTACTTGAATTTATCGCCCACTGGAATGATGTCGTAGAGAATTCGCGTCCAGAGGTCAGCTTGAACGGGCGTCACAAGACTGGCAAAAGGCTTGACGCATTGTGAAAGGTACTTGGCGATTTTTGCTCGAGTCTCACGTGTGCTAGAGTGGAAGGGATGCGGCGCGCGTTAACAAAGGAGCGTGGAAGCTCACTCGCTTGATGATTTTCGTTGTCCACGACTTGAACGGTACGGCGACATCTCCTTGTCGATATGAAATCACTATGTCTGGAGGAGGATTGTTTTCGACTGGGGTGTCTAGTCGCTTGTTGGCTTGAGTCCAAACATTCGTTGCAATCAGCGTCACCAGCTTGTAAAAGTATCTGAAGGATGTCGGGACAGGTAATTCTTCGACGAAGTGATCCATGTGCTCGTCCATCGACTCACGAAACTCTTCGTAGGTTGGCCATGTTCGGCTTGGAGTTAAGAAGTCCTTAAGGCAGTGTATGCCTCTCCAAAGCGAGGTGTCTGTACCAGTCGCGATGATTTGAAGCGTGATTGCCAGCGACGAAGTCCCGTCTCGACCCGGGACTTGAAAGAGAGGGTGCGACGACAACCACAATGGCATTTGTGTCATCTGGCTCAGCGTAGGTTCGTGCGGTGTCTTCATCGTCATTGGAATTGGGCCATTGCTTCCAGACATCGCGCCAAAAATGGTGAGAGCAACTTGAACTGACGAGCTTATTGTTTGGCTAGGATGGTACATCATGAAGTCCCAATTTGCCACTCGAGAGTATGGATACATGCAACGACTCAAGCGATCTGTCGGTAAGATTGCCCATTGTGGAGGCTCGTCTTGATCGGCTTGGACTAGGAGTTGAAGACGAGTGACTCTTTGTTTCCGAATCACTGAAGCAATATGCGGCACTTTGAAGCCCGTCTTCGAGTCATGGATTAGGCCACTTGGAGCAAGTGCCAAATACTTGTCTTCGGCTAGTGTGCGTCGGCTCATCACAAACTTGTTGACCATGGACTGCCATTTTCGCACGGTATTGTCTGGTATCGGTAGCACCATCGTGTAATGCCACAGTTGTGATAGGATCGTGCTCACAAGCAAACGCCTGCCTTTGAGGGTTCTTGCTCGACACGCCCATGTGGTAAACGACTTGTAAAACTTGTCGCTGATGGCATTGATTTGAAGCATAGGATCCAATTGGTGTCCCAGTTCAATTCCAAGATATTTCACTGGCGTCCCACTTGGTACCATGTTCAATCTTGGATGTTCGAATACTGATTGAGTGTTGTCTAGCGTCAAGACTTTGCTCTTGTTGCGATTGAGTTTGGCTCCAGAGTGTCGGCAAAACTCGTCGACGAGCTCAAGCTGGGATTCCAAGTCCCCCACGGAGCTGGAGATGAGCGTTGTGTCGTCGGCGAAGAGAAGAACGGAAGCAATCCCAGAGTCCGAGAAAGCGTAGCCATACTCGGGGTGATTGCGAAGCATTGAGCGAGCGGCTCTATCGTCAAGACGAAAAGCATCGAAGACAACGGATCGCCTTGTTTGACTCCTCGCGATGGATAGAATGGATCGGTAAGTGTGCCATTGATGTTCAAACTGACTTGGGTTTGGTTGTAGAGTAACTTAACCCATTCAATGAACTGATCTCCCACATTGAATTTCTTCAAAACGGCAAACATGAACTCGTGATTCACACGATCATAGGCCTTTTCAAAGTCCAAGAACATTGCGTAAGCTTCTTGATTGAAGGTGGTGCAATGATGTTGAAGATCTTGAAGGAAGATGACGTGATCGTGAATTCGTCTGCCCTTGACGAAGCCATTTTGTTCGGGTTGGACAATCATCGGTAAGACTTGAGACATTCTGTACGCTAACGCGCGGGATAGGACTTTTACTTCAACTGGAATCAAGGCGATGGGTCGATAGTTCGCTGGGTTGCGTCGATCGCCACCTTTGAAGAGCAGCGATATGGCCGACCAGCGTTGCGAGGCCAACATGATGCCTTCCTGAAGTTGGTGGTTGAAGACTATCGACAAGATTTCACCAAACAAGGCTGGGTGCAGCTGGTAAAAAGCCAGCCGAGAGAACCCATCGATTCCAGGGGACTTGTGAGGATTCATCGTTTTGATGGATTGCGCGAGC
>JAJGMV010000044.1:0-28095 GCA_021527685.1 Aphanomyces euteiches
TTGGTGTCCCAGTTCAATCCCAAGATATTTCACTGGCGTCCCACTTGGTACCATGTTCAATCTTGGATGTTCGAATACTGATTGAGTGTTGTCTAGCGTCAAGACTTTGCTCTTGTTGCGATTGAGTTTGGCTCCAGAGTGTCGGCAAAACTCGTCGACGAGCTCAAGCTGTGATTCCAAGTCCCCCACGGAGCTGGAGATGAGCGTTGTGTCGTCGGCGAAGAGAAGAACGGAAGCAATCCCAGAGTCCGAGAAAGCGTAGCCATACTCGGGTGATTGCGAAGCATTTGAGCGAGCGGCTCTATCGTCAAGACGAAAAGCATCGAAGACAACGGATCGCCTTGTTTGACTCCTCGCGATGGATAGAATGGATCGGTAAGTGTGCCATTGATGTTCAAACTGACTTGGGTTTGGTTGTAGAGTAACTTAACCCATTCAATGAACTGATCTCCCACATTGAATTTCTTCAAAACGGCAAACATGAACTCGTGATTCACACGATCATAGGCCTTTTCAAAGTCCAAGAACATTGCGTAAGCTTCTTGATTGAAGGTGGTGCAATGATGTTGAAGATCTTGAAGGAAGATGACGTGATCGTGAATTCGTCTGCCCTTGACGAAGCCATTTTGTTCGGGTTGGACAATCATCGGTAAGACTTGAGACATTCTGAACGCTAACGCGCGGGATAGGACTTTTACTTCAACTGGAATCAAGGCGATGGGTCGATAGTTCGCTGGGTTGCGTCGATCGCCACCTTTGAAGAGCAGCGATATGGCCGACCAGCGTTGCGAGGCCAACATGATGCCTTCCTGAAGTTGGTGGTTGAAGACTATCGACAAGATTTCACCAAACAAGGCTGGGTGCAGCTGGTAAAAGCCAGCCGAGAACCCATCGATTCCAGGGGACTTGTGAGGATTCATCGTTTTTGATGGATTGCGCGAGCTCGTCGATCGTTAACGGCGCATCCAAAGCCTCTGAATCGTCCTGGGGTAAGCGGCGCTCCAGGACATTTAGGAAATTTGACGTTTCTTGTGGACTTCTAGGTTGAAAGTCGCCTTCACTCATCACCGATGACCAATGTCGAGTGAACGCTGCATGAATTTCCTCAGGTATGGCAGTGACGTTTCCTTGTTCATCGTAACATTCGACGATAGGTATGGAAAACTGCCGAGCGCGTGGTTTGCGAAAGAAGTGACTTGTCGGTGCCTCGTTCTGGGTGGCGTGGAAGTCGAAACTCAAGTCCGCGTGGTTTGTTTCAAGTCCTGCTTTTTGGTCTCATACTGTGCCCTTGCGGTATTGAGAGCTGCTTCGGTGAGGCGTCCGTGATGGTGTCGTAACTGAGCTTGTAGCCATTGGATCTTGGCCTCTTGAAGTGCGTTCTTTTTGGTTCGTGACCATACGAGCGTGATATTTCTGGAGAAAGCGTTTGGTGCGGCGTTGCCATTGAGTCCACATGTCGCCTGGTTGTTTGAATTCCGCAGACGCTCGAGGAGCTCACCGGCTTCAGAGACGATTGCTTCGCGAACCTCTCGGATCGCCAAAAGTTCTTTGGGAAGCTTCCAATAGCATTTGACACGGGTTGTCTTCACAGGTTGGAGCTCCACTTTATGCCATAAATGATCCGTGTTCGCTGTAGGCTTAAAGTATTCGCCCGAAGCATACATTCGACAGAAAGCGGTGTTCAAAAAGACGTAATCAAGTCGATTGATTCCCTTGGGTGAGGAGTAAACTTTTTTTGTAGGGTTGAAAGATCGCCAAGCATCAATGACATCCAGTTCTTGAAGCCATGCAAAACAAGACTGCCTGTTGACTTGGTGGTTGGAGTTTGTGGACCCACGTGAGTCTAATGCTCGATCCATGGGGAGATTGAAGTCGCCCATGACGACATGCTTTGATGCAATTGGAAAGTTTCGTGGTAAAGCATCAAAGAAGGCGCCCCGCTCGCTGTCTTCAACAGGTGCGTAGACATTGTGGTAGTAGATGGGATCATCTCCCACATTGAACTGACCACCATGTAGCGATCTTCGATGTCATATTGGCGTTCATGATGAAGTGTGTCAAAGCCAGGGATGGTGTGTTGGAAGATCATGGCGACACCACCAGATCGTATTGCTCAAGTTCGCCGCCAAGGAGCCGGTGGTCATTGGCAGCAATGAAGTACTTGTTTTTTCAAGAGCATGATCAAGGTGAAACATGAACGTTGAGAATTTCTTCTCACTGGCAAATTTGGTTTCTTGTAGGGCGACGATCTCGTTCCGTGAGATCATGGTGTTGACGAGTTGGTTTCCATTGTCGCGAGACAGACCATTGATGTTGGCCGTGACGATGGACAAGTTGACAAGTGAAGAGTTGGGGAACGTTGGCTGTGGTGGTGTTTGGTTTTGATGCGCTGAAGGTGGTTGTACTGAAGCCGCGATGACCTTAGTACAACAAGTTGTTCCTGCGTTGCAGGCGGGTATTGTCGTTGCCAACAAATGCTGTTAACGAGTTGTCTGTAGGCTGGTAGGCATCAACGCTGAGCTGCCATATCCGCGAAGACATCTCGGTTTTGGGGATGTAGCTCAGATGGTAGAGCGCCCGCTTAGCATGCGGGAGGTACAGGGATCGATACCCTGCTTCTCCAGGCGTCTGTAGTATAGTGGTCAGTACTTCACGTTGTGGCCGTGACATCCCGGGTTCGACTCCCGGCAGGCGCATCTTTTTAGCTTCTTTCTATTCATGACACTACTCTGTCACGCGATCTCTTGTTTGACCTATGTAGGACACTTCTTTTTCAACAATAGTTGTACTCAACTTGACAAGTATACAGTCTCCACAATGAAAAATATAACAGTTTGACTTTAAACAGAGTATTTGTTGGAATCATTTGGTCGATGTGCAATGAAATGGTTGAACCAGGCAATGTACAACACTTTGAATAGTGTTTGTGGTTGCGTCACATGGATAAAGAAGGATAGGTAACATCTGTTTTGTTGTCGATCGCATGACTCTTTTGGGTGTGAACGGATCGTGTCCCCTGGGTGTCGATCGTTTTTTGCTCATAACTTTTGCAATATTGCTCCGATTGACCTCAAATCACTTGCAAAATCTTGCTTTTGAAACGTTCCATCGACTCACACCCTCAGATACCACAAAAGGAAGACCGGAAATCGAATTATTGTCCAAAAACGAGTTTGCAACACATTCTGTAACATCAACGAGTTCTTTAACAAGTCCACAAAGATATCGACAGTCTCCACAGGACATTCTACCAGACAAGTATCCCATAGACACGACGAATACCTGGTTGCAACATTGTCGCTACCATCTAGTCTTATACAGACAAGAACAAGAATATGGACGATTGGGCGGACTTGGTGCATATACACATTTTAACAGTAAAATGGGGATGTAGCTCAGATGGTAGAGCGCCCGCTTAGCATGCGGGAGGTACAGGGATCGATACCCTGCTTCTCCAGGCGTCTGTAGTATAGTGGTCAGTACTTCACGTTGTGGCCGTGACATCCCGGGTTCGACTCCCGGCAGGCGCATCTTTTTAGCTTCTTTCTATTCATGACACTACTCTGTCACGCGATCTCTTGTTTGACCTATGTAGGACACTTCTTTTTCAACAATAGTTGTACTCAACTTGACAAGTATACAGTCTCCACAATGAAAAATATAACAGTTTGACTTTAAACAGAGTATTTGTTGGAATCATTTGGTCGATGTGCAATGAAATGGTTGAACCAGGCAATGTACAACACTTTGAATAGTGTTTGTGGTTGCGTCACATGGATAAAGAAGGATAGGTAACATCTGTTTTGTTGTCGATCGCATGACTCTTTTGGGTGTGAACGGACGTGTCCCCTGGGTGTCGATCGTTTTTTGCTCATAACTTTTGCAATATTGCTCCGATTGACCTCAAATCACTTGCAAAATCTTGCTTTTGAAACGTTCCATCGACTCACACCCTCAGATACCACAAAAGGAAGACCGGAAATCGAATTATTGTCCAAAAACGAGTTTGCAACACATTCTGTAACATCAACGAGTTCTTTAACAAGTCCACAAAGATATCGACAGTCTCCACAGGACATTCTACCAGACAAGTATCCCATAGACACGACGAATACCTGGTTGCAACATTGTCGCTACCATCTAGTCTTATACAGACAAGAACAAGAATATGGACGATTGGGCGGACTTGGTGCATATACACATTTTAACAGTAAAATGGGGATGTAGCTCAGATGGTAGAGCGCCCGCTTAGCATGCGGGAGGTACAGGGATCGATACCCTGCTTCTCCAGGCGTCTGTAGTATAGTGGTCAGTACTTCACGTTGTGGCCGTGACATCCCGGGTTCGACTCCCGGCAGGCGCATCTTTTTAGCTTCTTTCTATTCATGACACTACTCTGTCACGCGATCTCTTGTTTGACCTATGTAGGACACTTCTTTTTCAACAATAGTTGTACTCAACTTGACAAGTATACAGTCTCCACAATGAAAAATATAACAGTTTGACTTTAAACAGAGTATTTGTTGGAATCATTTGGTCGATGTGCAATGAAATGGTTGAACCAGGCAATGTACAACACTTTGAATAGTGTTTGTGGTTGCGTCACATGGATAAAGAAGGATAGGTAACATCTGTTTTGTTGTCGATCGCATGACTCTTTTGGGTGTGAACGGATCGTGTCCCCTGGGTGTCGATCGTTTTTTGCTCATAACTTTTGCAATATTGCTCCGATTGACCTCAAATCACTTGCAAAATCTTGCTTTTGAAACGTTCCATCGACTCACACCCTCAGATACCACAAAAGGAAGACCGGAAATCGAATTATTGTCCAAAAACGAGTTTGCAACACATTCTGTAACATCAACGAGTTCTTTAACAAGTCCACAAAGATATCGACAGTCTCCACAGGACATTCTACCAGACAAGTATCCCATAGACACGACGAATACCTGGTTGCAACATTGTCGCTACCATCTAGTCTTATACAGACAAGAACAAGAATATGGACGATTGGGCGGACTTGGTGCATATACACATTTTAACAGTAAAATGGGGATGTAGCTCAGATGGTAGAGCGCCCGCTTAGCATGCGGGAGGTACAGGGATCGATACCCTGCTTCTCCAGGCGTCTGTAGTATAGTGGTCAGTACTTCACGTTGTGGCCGTGACATCCCGGGTTCGACTCCCGGCAGGCGCATCTTTTTAGCTTCTTTCTATTCATGACACTACTCTGTCACGCGATCTCTTGTTTGACCTATGTAGGACACTTCTTTTTCAACAATAGTTGTACTCAACTTGACAAGTATACAGTCTCCACAATGAAAAATATAACAGTTTGACTTTAAACAGAGTATTTGTTGGAATCATTTGGTCGATGTGCAATGAAATGGTTGAACCAGGCAATGTACAACACTTTGAATAGTGTTTGTGGTTGCGTCACATGGATAAAGAAGGATAGGTAACATCTGTTTTGTTGTCGATCGCATGACTCTTTTGGGTGTGAACGGATCGTGTCCCCTGGGTGTCGATCGTTTTTTGCTCATAACTTTTGCAATATTGCTCCGATTGACCTCAAATCACTTGCAAAATCTTGCTTTTGAAACGTTCCATCGACTCACACCCTCAGATACCACAAAAGGAAGACCGGAAATCGAATTATTGTCCAAAAACGAGTTTGCAACACATTCTGTAACATCAACGAGTTCTTTAACAAGTCCACAAAGATATCGACAGTCTCCACAGGACATTCTACCAGACAAGTATCCCATAGACACGACGAATACCTGGTTGCAACATTGTCGCTACCATCTAGTCTTATACAGACAAGAACAAGAATATGGACGATTGGGCGGACTTGGTGCATATACACATTTTAACAGTAAAATGGGGATGTAGCTCAGATGGTAGAGCGCCCGCTTAGCATGCGGGAGGTACAGGGATCGATACCCTGCTTCTCCAGGCGTCTGTAGTATAGTGGTCAGTACTTCACGTTGTGGCCGTGACATCCCGGGTTCGACTCCCGGCAGGCGCATCTTTTTAGCTTCTTTCTATTCATGACACTACTCTGTCACGCGATCTCTTGTTTGACCTATGTAGGACACTTCTTTTTCAACAATAGTTGTACTCAACTTGACAAGTATACAGTCTCCACAATGAAAAATATAACAGTTTGACTTTAAACAGAGTATTTGTTGGAATCATTTGGTCGATGTGCAATGAAATGGTTGAACCAGGCAATGTACAACACTTTGAATAGTGTTTGTGGTTGCGTCACATGGATAAAGAAGGATAGGTAACATCTGTTTTGTTGTCGATCGCATGACTCTTTTGGGTGTGAACGGATCGTGTCCCCTGGGTGTCGATCGTTTTTTGCTCATAACTTTTGCAATATTGCTCCGATTGACCTCAAATCACTTGCAAAATCTTGCTTTTGAAACGTTCCATCGACTCACACCCTCAGATACCACAAAAGGAAGACCGGAAATCGAATTATTGTCCAAAAACGAGTTTGCAACACATTCTGTAACATCAACGAGTTCTTTAACAAGTCCACAAAGATATCGACAGTCTCCACAGGACATTCTACCAGACAAGTATCCCATAGACACGACGAATACCTGGTTGCAACATTGTCGCTACCATCTAGTCTTATACAGACAAGAACAAGAATATGGACGATTGGGCGGACTTGGTGCATATACACATTTTAACAGTAAAATGGGGATGTAGCTCAGATGGTAGAGCGCCCGCTTAGCATGCGGGAGGTACAGGGATCGATACCCTGCTTCTCCAGGCGTCTGTAGTATAGTGGTCAGTACTTCACGTTGTGGCCGTGACATCCCGGGTTCGACTCCCGGCAGGCGCATCTTTTTAGCTTCTTTCTATTCATGACACTACTCTGTCACGCGATCTCTTGTTTGACCTATGTAGGACACTTCTTTTTCAACAATAGTTGTACTCAACTTGACAAGTATACAGTCTCCACAATGAAAAATATAACAGTTTGACTTTAAACAGAGTATTTGTTGGAATCATTTGGTCGATGTGCAATGAAATGGTTGAACCAGGCAATGTACAACACTTTGAATAGTGTTTGTGGTTGCGTCACATGGATAAAGAAGGATAGGTAACATCTGTTTTGTTGTCGATCGCATGACTCTTTTGGGTGTGAACGGATCGTGTCCCCTGGGTGTCGATCGTTTTTTGCTCATAACTTTTGCAATATTGCTCCGATTGACCTCAAATCACTTGCAAAATCTTGCTTTTGAAACGTTCCATCGACTCACACCCTCAGATACCACAAAAGGAAGACCGGAAATCGAATTATTGTCCAAAAACGAGTTTGCAACACATTCTGTAACATCAACGAGTTCTTTAACAAGTCCACAAAGATATCGACAGTCTCCACAGGACATTCTACCAGACAAGTATCCCATAGACACGACGAATACCTGGTTGCAACATTGTCGCTACCATCTAGTCTTATACAGACAAGAACAAGAATATGGACGATTGGGCGGACTTGGTGCATATACACATTTTAACAGTAAAATGGGGATGTAGCTCAGATGGTAGAGCGCCCGCTTAGCATGCGGGAGGTACAGGGATCGATACCCTGCTTCTCCAGGCGTCTGTAGTATAGTGGTCAGTACTTCACGTTGTGGCCGTGACATCCCGGGTTCGACTCCCGGCAGGCGCATCTTTTTAGCTTCTTTCTATTCATGACACTACTCTGTCACGCGATCTCTTGTTTGACCTATGTAGGACACTTCTTTTTCAACAATAGTTGTACTCAACTTGACAAGTATACAGTCTCCACAATGAAAAATATAACAGTTTGACTTTAAACAGAGTATTTGTTGGAATCATTTGGTCGATGTGCAATGAAATGGTTGAACCAGGCAATGTACAACACTTTGAATAGTGTTTGTGGTTGCGTCACATGGATAAAGAAGGATAGGTAACATCTGTTTTGTTGTCGATCGCATGACTCTTTTGGGTGTGAACGGACGTGTCCCCTGGGTGTCGATCGTTTTTTGCTCATAACTTTTGCAATATTGCTCCGATTGACCTCAAATCACTTGCAAAATCTTGCTTTTGAAACGTTCCATCGACTCACACCCTCAGATACCACAAAAGGAAGACCGGAAATCGAATTATTGTCCAAAAACGAGTTTGCAACACATTCTGTAACATCAACGAGTTCTTTAACAAGTCCACAAAGATATCGACAGTCTCCACAGGACATTCTACCAGACAAGTATCCCATAGACACGACGAATACCTGGTTGCAACATTGTCGCTACCATCTAGTCTTATACAGACAAGAACAAGAATATGGACGATTGGGCGGACTTGGTGCATATACACATTTTAACAGTAAAATGGGGATGTAGCTCAGATGGTAGAGCGCCCGCTTAGCATGCGGGAGGTACAGGGATCGATACCCTGCTTCTCCAGGCGTCTGTAGTATAGTGGTCAGTACTTCACGTTGTGGCCGTGACATCCCGGGTTCGACTCCCGGCAGGCGCATCTTTTTAGCTTCTTTCTATTCATGACACTACTCTGTCACGCGATCTCTTGTTTGACCTATGTAGGACACTTCTTTTTCAACAATAGTTGTACTCAACTTGACAAGTATACAGTCTCCACAATGAAAAATATAACAGTTTGACTTTAAACAGAGTATTTGTTGGAATCATTTGGTCGATGTGCAATGAAATGGTTGAACCAGGCAATGTACAACACTTTGAATAGTGTTTGTGGTTGCGTCACATGGATAAAGAAGGATAGGTAACATCTGTTTTGTTGTCGATCGCATGACTCTTTTGGGTGTGAACGGACGTGTCCCCTGGGTGTCGATCGTTTTTTGCTCATAACTTTTGCAATATTGCTCCGATTGACCTCAAATCACTTGCAAAATCTTGCTTTTGAAACGTTCCATCGACTCACACCCTCAGATACCACAAAAGGAAGACCGGAAATCGAATTATTGTCCAAAAACGAGTTTGCAACACATTCTGTAACATCAACGAGTTCTTTAACAAGTCCACAAAGATATCGACAGTCTCCACAGGACATTCTACCAGACAAGTATCCCATAGACACGACGAATACCTGGTTGCAACATTGTCGCTACCATCTAGTCTTATACAGACAAGAACAAGAATATGGACGATTGGGCGGACTTGGTGCATATACACATTTTAACAGTAAAATGGGGATGTAGCTCAGATGGTAGAGCGCCCGCTTAGCATGCGGGAGGTACAGGGATCGATACCCTGCTTCTCCAGGCGTCTGTAGTATAGTGGTCAGTACTTCACGTTGTGGCCGTGACATCCCGGGTTCGACTCCCGGCAGGCGCATCTTTTTAGCTTCTTTCTATTCATGACACTACTCTGTCACGCGATCTCTTGTTTGACCTATGTAGGACACTTCTTTTTCAACAATAGTTGTACTCAACTTGACAAGTATACAGTCTCCACAATGAAAAATATAACAGTTTGACTTTAAACAGAGTATTTGTTGGAATCATTTGGTCGATGTGCAATGAAATGGTTGAACCAGGCAATGTACAACACTTTGAATAGTGTTTGTGGTTGCGTCACATGGATAAAGAAGGATAGGTAACATCTGTTTTGTTGTCGATCGCATGACTCTTTTGGGTGTGAACGGACGTGTCCCCTGGGTGTCGATCGTTTTTTGCTCATAACTTTTGCAATATTGCTCCGATTGACCTCAAATCACTTGCAAAATCTTGCTTTTGAAACGTTCCATCGACTCACACCCTCAGATACCACAAAAGGAAGACCGGAAATCGAATTATTGTCCAAAAACGAGTTTGCAACACATTCTGTAACATCAACGAGTTCTTTAACAAGTCCACAAAGATATCGACAGTCTCCACAGGACATTCTACCAGACAAGTATCCCATAGACACGACGAATACCTGGTTGCAACATTGTCGCTACCATCTAGTCTTATACAGACAAGAACAAGAATATGGACGATTGGGCGGACTTGGTGCATATACACATTTTAACAGTAAAATGGGGATGTAGCTCAGATGGTAGAGCGCCCGCTTAGCATGCGGGAGGTACAGGGATCGATACCCTGCTTCTCCAGGCGTCTGTAGTATAGTGGTCAGTACTTCACGTTGTGGCCGTGACATCCCGGGTTCGACTCCCGGCAGGCGCATCTTTTTAGCTTCTTTCTATTCATGACACTACTCTGTCACGCGATCTCTTGTTTGACCTATGTAGGACACTTCTTTTTCAACAATAGTTGTACTCAACTTGACAAGTATACAGTCTCCACAATGAAAAATATAACAGTTTGACTTTAAACAGAGTATTTGTTGGAATCATTTGGTCGATGTGCAATGAAATGGTTGAACCAGGCAATGTACAACACTTTGAATAGTGTTTGTGGTTGCGTCACATGGATAAAGAAGGATAGGTAACATCTGTTTTGTTGTCGATCGCATGACTCTTTTGGGTGTGAACGGACGTGTCCCCTGGGTGTCGATCGTTTTTTGCTCATAACTTTTGCAATATTGCTCCGATTGACCTCAAATCACTTGCAAAATCTTGCTTTTGAAACGTTCCATCGACTCACACCCTCAGATACCACAAAAGGAAGACCGGAAATCGAATTATTGTCCAAAAACGAGTTTGCAACACATTCTGTAACATCAACGAGTTCTTTAACAAGTCCACAAAGATATCGACAGTCTCCACAGGACATTCTACCAGACAAGTATCCCATAGACACGACGAATACCTGGTTGCAACATTGTCGCTACCATCTAGTCTTATACAGACAAGAACAAGAATATGGACGATTGGGCGGACTTGGTGCATATACACATTTTAACAGTAAAATGGGGATGTAGCTCAGATGGTAGAGCGCCCGCTTAGCATGCGGGAGGTACAGGGATCGATACCCTGCTTCTCCAGGCGTCTGTAGTATAGTGGTCAGTACTTCACGTTGTGGCCGTGACATCCCGGGTTCGACTCCCGGCAGGCGCATCTTTTTAGCTTCTTTCTATTCATGACACTACTCTGTCACGCGATCTCTTGTTTGACCTATGTAGGACACTTCTTTTTCAACAATAGTTGTACTCAACTTGACAAGTATACAGTCTCCACAATGAAAAATATAACAGTTTGACTTTAAACAGAGTATTTGTTGGAATCATTTGGTCGATGTGCAATGAAATGGTTGAACCAGGCAATGTACAACACTTTGAATAGTGTTTGTGGTTGCGTCACATGGATAAAGAAGGATAGGTAACATCTGTTTTGTTGTCGATCGCATGACTCTTTTGGGTGTGAACGGACGTGTCCCCTGGGTGTCGATCGTTTTTTGCTCATAACTTTTGCAATATTGCTCCGATTGACCTCAAATCACTTGCAAAATCTTGCTTTTGAAACGTTCCATCGACTCACACCCTCAGATACCACAAAAGGAAGACCGGAAATCGAATTATTGTCCAAAAACGAGTTTGCAACACATTCTGTAACATCAACGAGTTCTTTAACAAGTCCACAAAGATATCGACAGTCTCCACAGGACATTCTACCAGACAAGTATCCCATAGACACGACGAATACCTGGTTGCAACATTGTCGCTACCATCTAGTCTTATACAGACAAGAACAAGAATATGGACGATTGGGCGGACTTGGTGCATATACACATTTTAACAGTAAAATGGGGATGTAGCTCAGATGGTAGAGCGCCCGCTTAGCATGCGGGAGGTACAGGGATCGATACCCTGCTTCTCCAGGCGTCTGTAGTATAGTGGTCAGTACTTCACGTTGTGGCCGTGACATCCCGGGTTCGACTCCCGGCAGGCGCATCTTTTTAGCTTCTTTCTATTCATGACACTACTCTGTCACGCGATCTCTTGTTTGACCTATGTAGGACACTTCTTTTTCAACAATAGTTGTACTCAACTTGACAAGTATACAGTCTCCACAATGAAAAATATAACAGTTTGACTTTAAACAGAGTATTTGTTGGAATCATTTGGTCGATGTGCAATGAAATGGTTGAACCAGGCAATGTACAACACTTTGAATAGTGTTTGTGGTTGCGTCACATGGATAAAGAAGGATAGGTAACATCTGTTTTGTTGTCGATCGCATGACTCTTTTGGGTGTGAACGGACGTGTCCCCTGGGTGTCGATCGTTTTTTGCTCATAACTTTTGCAATATTGCTCCGATTGACCTCAAATCACTTGCAAAATCTTGCTTTTGAAACGTTCCATCGACTCACACCCTCAGATACCACAAAAGGAAGACCGGAAATCGAATTATTGTCCAAAAACGAGTTTGCAACACATTCTGTAACATCAACGAGTTCTTTAACAAGTCCACAAAGATATCGACAGTCTCCACAGGACATTCTACCAGACAAGTATCCCATAGACACGACGAATACCTGGTTGCAACATTGTCGCTACCATCTAGTCTTATACAGACAAGAACAAGAATATGGACGATTGGGCGGACTTGGTGCATATACACATTTTAACAGTAAAATGGGGATGTAGCTCAGTGTACAATCGCGTATATTAAATTTAATTATACGCTAAATAATAATGACCGTCATTAATCACTCTTGAGTGACTCTTGAAACTTGATTTTAGTTGTATCATTTGATTCAGGTAATTGTTGGCATCTTGATACGTCGCATGTGTTGTTGATTGTGGTCTTCATGTCGTGTAACAGCATGGATGGTCTTGGGTGATGTGGACATGGGACAAACTTGTCTTGTCTTCGACGTCAGATGGGTGCGGAGTAATCTTGGACTGGCTTCAGAACGTCCACATGTTGTCTTTGACTAATCTTGGACGGGACCATGGGCACCAGATGACTTGGGAACTAATCTTCCACTGGATTTTTCTTGTCGCATCGTGACGTCGTCGTCGATTGTTGGCGCGTCACCGTCGATTGTGCAGTCGTCATGGGTGCCTTGATGTCGCATGTTGTTGAGTCGACGATCGTATCTTGATATTTGTATTGTCTTGCCAGAGGAAGTCCACTGGATTTTTCTTGGCGGAGTTGAAAGTTTTGAGTGGCAGAGAACTTCCTTGAGGATGTTTTGCAAAGTTCCTTGGCCATTTTTCAATTTTGCCGCTGCCATGCCGCTGTGATGCTGCCGCTTTGTTGCTTCGGTTTGCCGCTGCTGTCCGTGGTCGTGTCGTGATGTTGTTGCCGCTTACTGTGCCGTGCTGCTGCTGCTGTGGTCGCTTGTGTGCCGTGCCGTTGCCTTGCCGTGGTCTGCTGCTGCTTTGTCCGTGTTGTTGCTTTGGTCGCTTGCTCTGCTGTGCCGCTGTTTCTGCTGCCGTGTCCGTGCTGCCGCTTGCTATGCCTCCGTTCGAACGACGTGCCGTGGGTGCGACTTGCCGTGGATGCGACTTGCCGTGGATGCGACTTGACGTGGGTGCGACTTGACGTGGGTACTATCTGCGATGGGTGCGATCTGCCAGGGGTGCGATGGGTGCGACGGCGACACACGTTGGCTGAAGAAGGCGATTGGCTTCAAGGAAGACAAGATTCAAGGCGTTCAAGGCGTTCAAGAACAAGAGCCAGCTGGAGCGAATAGCGAGCGGTCAAATCTCCGTCCCTTCGTGAGTGTCGGGACGCAGGGCCTCACCCGTCTTTCTGCTCGTGGTTTGATTCGGCTGGCTTTTGAGAAGAAGGCGTCCAAGGCGTTCAAGGAAGAAAAGCGCGAAGACCTTTTTCCAAGTCGACTCTGCTTTTGTGGGGTCGCCAATGCGTCGCTTGAAGTGCCGAAAAAAGCTGGCTGTGGGGTGTGACGAGGGGGGGATACCTCCGATCGCTCCTAGGCCAGTTGGTAGTCCCCCTACCCGGATACTTCTTGAGGGCGCGTTGCTTTTTTACTTTGCCGCCGTCGAGTCGTGGCTTCGGCCGTGACTTTCAACCCTTGGGACTTCGTCTCAAGGGGATGCCCCGGGGCTTCAAGGAAGACTTCAGCGATTTTTGGGTGGGTATCTCGTGCTTGTTTGTATGACTTGTTTAGGAAGCGAGCGAGCGAGCGAATTTTGCGACCGGTCGCCCATTTTGGCGTCGATGATTCGTCGTCGGCGCGTCCAAGAAGGTGGGAATTGGCTACGCCGGGCCAGCCATCCGCGGTCCATTCGACCAACTTCGTAAGTTCTTTCCTTTGTTTTGGCTTGACGTTTGTGCTTAGCTTGTTTTTTTTCCCGCTTTTTTCAAGGAAGTTGGCGAAAATCTTGAAGTCGACGCGAAAAACCTCGCCGATTTTGTGCGAAGCGCTGCCCAATTTTTTAATTTCGTAATTCACCTTGGAATTATCGATTTTTCTTGATTTTTGTAGTTGGTTTTCAACTTGGTTGGGCTTGCCTTCAACTCTTTGGCGCGCTTGCGGGTAAGTTGGCTTCAAATCCAACAAAGATCTAACTTCAAGTTGTAGACTCATCAAGTTGAGTAATCAAGCCGGCGTAATCAAGTCAACTTGAACTTGAAGATTGCGGGATGTTTAGTCAAAAATCGGCGGTACGAATCACGGTGTCTTAACAATCCAAGGATGATCATTGCTTGTTCATAGGTGTCTTGATCGTGATGAACGTGCCGAAGCCATCGCCGGACATTAGATGCCCAAAAAGTCAACGCAACATCGTTCAACGCAGGTAAGTGTGGTGACTTGGCTCGGTCAAACTTGACTTTGTTTCTGTGTGTCCATAGGAGGTGAAGAATACCGCAAACCAGCATAAACCAGAGTCGATGGAGGACGTCTTGATAGCGAGTCCATCGTTGTGCGACTTGAAAAGCATCGATGTTTTCGATCCACTCCCAGGTGAAGCGAACCCCAAACAAACTCCATGCCTCACGATGTTGTAGCCAAAGGTCACGCGTGATTGTGCATTCCATGAACAAGTGCCGCAATGTTTCCCGCGCATAGCAATTCGTATAACAGCATCGAAGCGCTCTCGGGTCAGTGGCCTCCTTGTACTTGAATTTATCGCCCACTGGAATGATGTCGTAGAGAATTCGCGTCCAGAGGTCAGCTTGAACGGGCGTCACAAGACTGGCAAAAGGCTTGACGCATTGTGAAAGGTACTTGGCGATTTTTGCTCGAGTCTCACGTGTGCTAGAGTGGAAGGGATGCGGCCGCGTTAACAAAGGAGCGTGGAAGCTCACTCGCTTGATGATTTTCGTTGTCCACGACTTGAACGGTACGGCGACATCTCCTTGTCGATATGAAATCACTATGTCTGGAGGAGGATTGTTTTCGACTGGGGTGTCTAGTCGCTTGTTGGCTTGAGTCCAAACATTCGTTGCAATCAGCGTCACCAGCTTGTAAAAGTATCTGAAGGATGTCGGGACAGGTAATTCTTCGACGAAGTGATCCATGTGCTCGTCCATCGACTCACGAAACTCTTCGTAGGTTGGCCATGTTCGGCTTGGAGTTAAGAAGTCCTTAAGGCAGTGTATGCCTCTCCAAGCGAGGTGTCTGTACCAGTCGCGATGATTTTGAAGCGTGATTGCCAGCGACGAAGTCCCGTCTCGACCCGGGACTTGAAAGAGAGGGTGCGACGACAACCACAATGGCATTTGTGTCATCTGGCTCAGCGTAGGTTCGTGCGGTGTCTTCATCGTCATTGGAATTTGGGCCCATTGCTTCCAGACATCGCGCCAAAATGGTGAGAGCAACTTGAACTGGACGAGCTTATTGTTTGGGCTAGGATGGTACATCATGAAGTCCCAATTTGCCACTCGAGAGTATGGATACATGCAACGACTCAAGCGATCTGTCGGTAAGATTGCCCATTGTGGAGGCTCGTCTTGATCGGCTTGGACTAGGAGTTGAAGACGAGTGACTCTTTGTTTCCGAATCACTGAAGCAATATGCGGCACTTTGAAGCCCGTCTTCGAGTCATGGATTAGGCCACTTGGAGCAAGTGCCAAATACTTGTCTTCGGCTAGTGTGCGTCGGCTCATCACAAACTTGTTGACCATGGACTGCCATTTTCGCACGGTATTGTCTGGTATCGGTAGCACCATCGTGTAATGCCACAGTTGTGATAGGATCATCGTGCTCACAAGCAAACGCCTGCCTTTGAGGGTTCTTGCTCGACACGCCCATGTGGTAAACGACTTGTAAAACTTGTCGCTGATGGCATTGATTTGAAGCATAGGATCCAATTGGTGTCCCAGTTCAATCCCAAGATATTTCACTGGCGTCCCACTTGGTACCATGTTCAATCTTGGATGTTCGAATACTGATTGAGTGTTGTCTAGCGTCAAGACTTTGCTCTTGTTGCGATTGAGTTTGGCTCCAGAGTGTCGGCAAAACTCGTCGACGAGCTCAAGCTGGGATTCCAAGTCCCCCACGGAGCTGGAGATGAGCGTTGTGTCGTCGGCGAAGAGAAGAACGGAAGCAATCCCAGAGTCCGAGAAAGCGTAGCCATACTCGGGGTGATTGCGAAGCATTTGAGCGAGCGGCTCTATCGTCAAGACGAAAAGCATCGAAGACAACGGATCGCCTTGTTTGACTCCTCGCGATGGATAGAATGGATCGGTAAGTGTGCCATTGATGTTCAAACTGACTTGGGTTTGGTTGTAGAGTAACTTAACCCATTCAATGAACTGATCTCCCACATTGAATTTCTTCAAAACGGCAAACATGAACTCGTGATTCACACGATCATAGGCCTTTTCAAAGTCCAAGAACATTGCGTAAGCTTCTTGATTGAAGGTGGTGCAATGATGTTGAAGATCTTGAAGGAAGATGACGTGATCGTGAATTCGTCTGCCCTTGACGAAGCCATTTTGTTCGGGTTGGACAATCATCGGTAAGACTTGAGACATTCTGTACGCTAACGCGCGGGATAGGACTTTTACTTCAACTGGAATCAAGGCGATGGGTCGATAGTTCGCTGGGTTGCGTCGATCGCCACCTTTGAAGAGCAGCGATATGGCCGACCAGCGTTGCGAGGCCAACATGATGCCTTCCTGAAGTTGGTGGTTGAAGACTATCGACAAGATTTCACCAAACAAGGCTGGGTGCAGCTGGTAAAAGCCAGCCGAGAACCCATCGATTCCAGGGGACTTGTGAGGATTCATCGTTTTGATGGATTGCGCGAGCTCGTCGATCGTTAACGGCGCATCCAAAGCCTCTGAATCGTCTTGGGGTAAGTGGCGCTCCAGGACATTTAGGAAATTTGACGTTTCTTGTGGACTTCTAGGTTGAAAGTCGCCTTCACTCATCACCGATGACCAATGTCGAGTGAACGCTGCATGAATTTCCTCAGGTATGGCAGTGACGTTTCCTTGTTCATCGTAACATTCGACGATAGGTATGGAAAACTGCCGAGCGCGTGGTTTGCGAAAGAAGTGACTTGTCGGTGCCTCGTTCTGGGTGGCGTGGAAGTCGAAACTCAAGTCCGCGTGGTGTTGTTTCAAGTCCTGCTTTTTGGTCTCATACTGTGCCCTTGCGGTATTGAGAGCTGCTTCGGTGAGGCGTCCGTGATGGTGTCGTAACTGAGCTTGTAGCCATTGGATCTTGGCCTCTTGAAGTGCGTTCTTTTGGTTCGTGACCATACGAGCGTGATATTTCTGGAGAAAGCGTTTGGTGCGGCGTTGCCATTGAGTCCACATGTCGCCTGGTTGGTTTGAATTCCGCAGACGCTCGAGGAGCTCACCGGCTTCAGAGACGATTGCTTCGCGAACCTCTCGGATCGCCAAAAGTTCTTTGGGAAGCTTCCAATAGCATTTGACACGGGTTGTCTTCACAGGTTGGAGCTCCACTTTATGCCATAAATGATCCGTGTTCGCTGTAGGCTTAAAGTATTCGCCCGAAGCATACATTCGACAGAAAGCGGTGTTCAAAAAGACGTAATCAAGTCGATTGATTCCCTTGGGTGAGGAGTAAACTTTTTTTGTAGGGTTGAAAGATCGCCAAGCATCAATGACATCCAGTTCTTGAAGCCATGCAAAACAAGACTGCCTGTTGACTTGGTGGTTGGAGTTTGTGGACCCACGTGAGTCTAATGCTCGATCCATGGGGAGATTGAAGTCGCCCATGACGACATGCTTTGATGCAATTGGAAAGTTTCGTGGTAAAGCATCAAAGAAGGCGTCCCGCTCGCTGTCTTCAACAGGTGCGTAGACATTGTGGTAGTAGATGGGATCATCTCCCCACATTGAACTGACCACCATGTAGCGATCTTCGATGTCATATTGGCGTTCATGATGAAGTGTGTCAAAGCCAGGGATGGTGTGTTGGAAGATCATGGCGACACCACCAGATCGGTATTGCTCAAGTTCGCCACCAAGGAGCCGGTGGTCATTGGCAGCAATGAAGTACTTGTTTTTTCCAAGAGCATGATCAAGGTGAAACATGAACGTTGAGAATTTCTTCTCACTGGCAAATTTGGTTTCTTGTAGGGCGACGATCTCGTTCCGTGAGATCATGGTGTTGACGAGTTGGTTTCCATTGTCGCGAGACAGACCATTGATGTTGGCCGTGACGATGGACAAGTTGACAAGTGAAGAGTTGGGGAACGTTGGCTGTGGTGGTGTTTGGTTTTGATGCGCTGAAGGTGGTTGTACTGAAGCCGCGATGACCTTAGTACAACAAGTTGTTCCTGCGTTGCAGGCGGGTATTGTCGTTGCCAACAAATGCTGTTAACGAGTTGTCTGTAGGCTGGTAGGCATCAACGCTGAGCTGCCATATCCGCGAAGACATCTCGGTTTTGCACACCCGATTCAGTTCTTCCGCAAAGTATTGGCCGAACAGCGACTTTAGCAAAGCCCATAGCGTGGATGGTGCCAACATGCGGCCATGTTTGGCTGGAAGCCACGCCACTGGCTGACGTGTGAGGTACAAGATCCATGCATCATTTCTGAACACTAATGGAGCTTGCACAGCGATCCAGAGTTCGAAAGCGGCAAGAGCATCTTCCACTTGATCCGTTGGAAAGGCAGGGTGTTTTGGTGCGTCTTCGAAGAAACTCAAGACGCGTGAGATTTCTTCAAGCCTTGTCCACTTTGGATGTTCTTGAAAGGTAAACTTGAATCCATTCGTGAATGAATCGACTACTGGTAGTTGTGTCGCTGACATCCATCGTTGCCAAGCGTGCATACGAACGACTTTAAGGTAATCGCTGTACGTATGCGTGGCTAGCTTGGTGAGGACGACGTTCATGCTTTGCGTGTGAGAATGGACAACTTTCCAGAGTCCGTCAACGTTGCATCGACGGATGTAATCAACAACATCAAGTTCCGTTCCGGCAATGTCCGTGGTGTTTGCTTGATTGTGGTGTTGGAAGGCAGCTCCTTCTTCGACACTGGCTTGGAGCACTTGGACAAGCTCCTCCATGGTGAGGTTGTCTGGGTGCCAGCAAAGCTTGTTGTCGGCCACATGTTGCCTCTTGACAAAGGCGTCACGTGCTTTCAAGCTTTCTTCAGAGATCTTCTTGATCGCAGGTATGTACACACGAGTTGGTGTTTCATGTTGAGAGTCCACTGGCGTAGTAGTTGCTTCGATGGTTGCGAGGGCATTGAAGAAGTTGTCGGAAGCCCACGAGACGAATGTTGGAGATGCTTGTGCAGCGGCTACTCGCTTCTTCGAACGAGGTACAACAAAGCCATCTTCGTCGACGGATTGACTCGTGGTGCGCTTAGTTGATTTTGGATCGACTTCCATGTTGGAGCTCAACTGCGATGAAGCAGGAGGAACAATTGGCTCGATCTCTAGAGGCGTGACTTCCATCTCTTGTGACTCTTCATCGCCCCCCTGAGGTAAAGGTTCTTCGTTTGATTTTTGCTCGGTAAGAGGAGGGATCACTTCTATAGTTTGTGACTCTTCACTCTGACCTTGAACTATAGGTTCTTCGTGTTGCTTTTCCTCGTTGACTTTGGCGCGTTTGGTTTGTGTAGCTCCTTGGTCCTCTGCGCCTTGTCCTTCTGGTTCCGGCAGTTTCTTCTCTGGATTTTGCATCAACGCTGCTGCGTGATCCAAGTCCAAGAGATGAGGTGAAGCAGAGGAGGTGCGAGAAGCCGAGCGTTCGAAATTCTTGACAAACACATTGTAGGCCACACCATCCATCTTCAGACGGTCTGCTGGATGACCATTGACAACGAGTTGTTTGGGGACTTCTGCCTCCAAGAAGTAGACACGCCACACATTGGACTGGCAGGAGACATTGGGTATGTGTTGCCGGTACGCTTGAAAGATTGGCTTCATCTTCAAACGTCGTAGCAAACGGAAGAGCTTGGCCGAGTCGAAGTTGAATCGAATGCCCACGATGTCCATGAAGAAGAACTTGTCCATCGGGTCGTTCAATTCTTGTGATGGAGATGATCCAAGGCTCCTGACCTTAGGCACTGGAATAGTGAACTCCTTGCCGAAGATCGAAATGGTTTTCCCAGCGAGCATGTCCTTCACGTGACGCGAGGTAACGGACACGACGATGTCGCCGATGCGCGTTTTGTTGAGCTGAACGAACTCCAATAGGAGATACGACCAGGCGGCATTTTGATTTTCCTTGAAGATTGCATCGATGATTTTCTCGTTGGTGTAGACCTTGTCGTAGAGGGCTCCATTCGTCTCGATCCACATCGTTGTGGTGGCCTTCTTGACTTGGATTGGGGTCGCCTGCGAGATGGCCTCAAGCACGTCTTCCTCGTTGGCATCTTCTTGGCTCGCGAGGTCGATGAGTTTGCTGAGGTACTCCGGCTTGGGGCGGTTGACGACAGTCTTGACTCGTTTCGGGGGTGCATTGTCTTGGTCGCCCTTGAGTAGGTCGGCATAGGATTTTTTCTTGGCTTGTTCTTGTTCTTTTTGGGGTGGTATTTCGCGTGGCGGAGCACCAACGGGATCGGAGAGATCGACGATAACTCGGCGCAGCGCAGGATCGCTCGCTTGGTCGGGTGGAGAGGCTTGTTGGGACATGGCGGCTTCTTCGGCGTGGTGGGAACCATCTTCGTGGCGCTTGTCGGACTCGCTTGCGTTGGACTCGACGGAGATTTCGTTGGCGTGGAGTTGGCGATCTTCAACGTCGGTGGAAGGAGACGACGTCGGACCTTGCCCTTCTTCTGGTGGACCAGAAGGCTCAAAGTTCTTCGCGGAGGCGACATTCGGCGGAGAAGGCTTGGCGGCATCGGCGGTGGCAGTATCGGCGGCGGGAGATGACATTGGTCGAGGGTACCTTACTTTGGCAGTTGACTTGAGTGGTTGACGGCAAAAGTAAAAGTGGGGATGTAGCTCAGATGGTAGAGCGCCCGCTTAGCATGCGGGAGGTACAGGGATCGATACCCTGCTTCTCCAGGCGTCTGTAGTATAGTGGTCAGTACTTCACGTTGTGGCCGTGACATCCCGGGTTCGACTCCCGGCAGGCGCATCTTTTTAGCTTCTTTCTATTCATGACACTACTCTGTCACGCGATCTCTTGTTTGACCTATGTAGGACACTTCTTTTTCAACAATAGTTGTACTCAACTTGACAAGTATACAGTCTCCACAATGAAAAATATAACAGTTTGACTTTAAACAGAGTATTTGTTGGAATCATTTGGTCGATGTGCAATGAAATGGTTGAACCAGGCAATGTACAACACTTTGAATAGTGTTTGTGGTTGCGTCACATGGATAAAGAAGGATAGGTAACATCTGTTTTGTTGTCGATCGCATGACTCTTTTGGGTGTGAACGGACGTGTCCCCTGGGTGTCGATCGTTTTTTGCTCATAACTTTTGCAATATTGCTCCGATTGACCTCAAATCACTTGCAAAATCTTGCTTTTGAAACGTTCCATCGACTCACACCCTCAGATACCACAAAAGGAAGACCGGAAATCGAATTATTGTCCAAAAACGAGTTTGCAACACATTCTGTAACATCAACGAGTTCTTTAACAAGTCCACAAAGATATCGACAGTCTCCACAGGACATTCTACCAGACAAGTATCCCATAGACACGACGAATACCTGGTTGCAACATTGTCGCTACCATCTAGTCTTATACAGACAAGAACAAGAATATGGACGATTGGGCGGACTTGGTGCATATACACATTTTAACAGTAAAATGGGGATGTAGCTCAGATGGTAGAGCGCCCGCTTAGCATGCGGGAGGTACAGGGATCGATACCCTGCTTCTCCAGGCGTCTGTAGTATAGTGGTCAGTACTTCACGTTGTGGCCGTGACATCCCGGGTTCGACTCCCGGCAGGCGCATCTTTTTAGCTTCTTTCTATTCATGACACTACTCTGTCACGCGATCTCTTGTTTGACCTATGTAGGACACTTCTTTTTCAACAATAGTTGTACTCAACTTGACAAGTATACAGTCTCCACAATGAAAAATATAACAGTTTGACTTTAAACAGAGTATTTGTTGGAATCATTTGGTCGATGTGCAATGAAATGGTTGAACCAGGCAATGTACAACACTTTGAATAGTGTTTGTGGTTGCGTCACATGGATAAAGAAGGATAGGTAACATCTGTTTTGTTGTCGATCGCATGACTCTTTTGGGTGTGAACGGACGTGTCCCCTGGGTGTCGATCGTTTTTTGCTCATAACTTTTGCAATATTGCTCCGATTGACCTCAAATCACTTGCAAAATCTTGCTTTTGAAACGTTCCATCGACTCACACCCTCAGATACCACAAAAGGAAGACCGGAAATCGAATTATTGTCCAAAAACGAGTTTGCAACACATTCTGTAACATCAACGAGTTCTTTAACAAGTCCACAAAGATATCGACAGTCTCCACAGGACATTCTACCAGACAAGTATCCCATAGACACGACGAATACCTGGTTGCAACATTGTCGCTACCATCTAGTCTTATACAGACAAGAACAAGAATATGGACGATTGGGCGGACTTGGTGCATATACACATTTTAACAGTAAAATGGGGATGTAGCTCAGATGGTAGAGCGCCCGCTTAGCATGCGGGAGGTACAGGGATCGATACCCTGCTTCTCCAGGCGTCTGTAGTATAGTGGTCAGTACTTCACGTTGTGGCCGTGACATCCCGGGTTCGACTCCCGGCAGGCGCATCTTTTTAGCTTCTTTCTATTCATGACACTACTCTGTCACGCGATCTCTTGTTTGACCTATGTAGGACACTTCTTTTTCAACAATAGTTGTACTCAACTTGACAAGTATACAGTCTCCACAATGAAAAATATAACAGTTTGACTTTAAACAGAGTATTTGTTGGAATCATTTGGTCGATGTGCAATGAAATGGTTGAACCAGGCAATGTACAACACTTTGAATAGTGTTTGTGGTTGCGTCACATGGATAAAGAAGGATAGGTAACATCTGTTTTGTTGTCGATCGCATGACTCTTTTGGGTGTGAACGGACGTGTCCCCTGGGTGTCGATCGTTTTTTGCTCATAACTTTTGCAATATTGCTCCGATTGACCTCAAATCACTTGCAAAATCTTGCTTTTGAAACGTTCCATCGACTCACACCCTCAGATACCACAAAAGGAAGACCGGAAATCGAATTATTGTCCAAAAACGAGTTTGCAACACATTCTGTAACATCAACGAGTTCTTTAACAAGTCCACAAAGATATCGACAGTCTCCACAGGACATTCTACCAGACAAGTATCCCATAGACACGACGAATACCTGGTTGCAACATTGTCGCTACCATCTAGTCTTATACAGACAAGAACAAGAATATGGACGATTGGGCGGACTTGGTGCATATACACATTTTAACAGTAAAATGGGGATGTAGCTCAGATGGTAGAGCGCCCGCTTAGCATGCGGGAGGTACAGGGATCGATACCCTGCTTCTCCAGGCGTCTGTAGTATAGTGGTCAGTACTTCACGTTGTGGCCGTGACATCCCGGGTTCGACTCCCGGCAGGCGCATCTTTTTAGCTTCTTTCTATTCATGACACTACTCTGTCACGCGATCTCTTGTTTGACCTATGTAGGACACTTCTTTTTCAACAATAGTTGTACTCAACTTGACAAGTATACAGTCTCCACAATGAAAAATATAACAGTTTGACTTTAAACAGAGTATTTGTTGGAATCATTTGGTCGATGTGCAATGAAATGGTTGAACCAGGCAATGTACAACACTTTGAATAGTGTTTGTGGTTGCGTCACATGGATAAAGAAGGATAGGTAACATCTGTTTTGTTGTCGATCGCATGACTCTTTTGGGTGTGAACGGACGTGTCCCCTGGGTGTCGATCGTTTTTTGCTCATAACTTTTGCAATATTGCTCCGATTGACCTCAAATCACTTGCAAAATCTTGCTTTTGAAACGTTCCATCGACTCACACCCTCAGATACCACAAAAGGAAGACCGGAAATCGAATTATTGTCCAAAAACGAGTTTGCAACACATTCTGTAACATCAACGAGTTCTTTAACAAGTCCACAAAGATATCGACAGTCTCCACAGGACATTCTACCAGACAAGTATCCCATAGACACGACGAATACCTGGTTGCAACATTGTCGCTACCATCTAGTCTTATACAGACAAGAACAAGAATATGGACGATTGGGCGGACTTGGTGCATATACACATTTTAACAGTAAAATGGGGATGTAGCTCAGATGGTAGAGCGCCCGCTTAGCATGCGGGAGGTACAGGGATCGATACCCTGCTTCTCCAGGCGTCTGTAGTATAGTGGTCAGTACTTCACGTTGTGGCCGTGACATCCCGGGTTCGACTCCCGGCAGGCGCATCTTTTTAGCTTCTTTCTATTCATGACACTACTCTGTCACGCGATCTCTTGTTTGACCTATGTAGGACACTTCTTTTTCAACAATAGTTGTACTCAACTTGACAAGTATACAGTCTCCACAATGAAAAATATAACAGTTTGACTTTAAACAGAGTATTTGTTGGAATCATTTGGTCGATGTGCAATGAAATGGTTGAACCAGGCAATGTACAACACTTTGAATAGTGTTTGTGGTTGCGTCACATGGATAAAGAAGGATAGGTAACATCTGTTTTGTTGTCGATCGCATGACTCTTTTGGGTGTGAACGGATCGTGTCCCCTGGGTGTCGATCGTTTTTTGCTCATAACTTTTGCAATATTGCTCCGATTGACCTCAAATCACTTGCAAAATCTTGCTTTTGAAACGTTCCATCGACTCACACCCTCAGATACCACAAAAGGAAGACCGGAAATCGAATTATTGTCCAAAAACGAGTTTGCAACACATTCTGTAACATCAACGAGTTCTTTAACAAGTCCACAAAGATATCGACAGTCTCCACAGGACATTCTACCAGACAAGTATCCCATAGACACGACGAATACCTGGTTGCAACATTGTCGCTACCATCTAGTCTTATACAGACAAGAACAAGAATATGGACGATTGGGCGGACTTGGTGCATATACACATTTTAACAGTAAAATGGGGATGTAGCTCAGATGGTAGAGCGCCCGCTTAGCATGCGGGAGGTACAGGGATCGATACCCTGCTTCTCCAGGCGTCTGTAGTATAGTGGTCAGTACTTCACGTTGTGGCCGTGACATCCCGGGTTCGACTCCCGGCAGGCGCATCTTTTTAGCTTCTTTCTATTCATGACACTACTCTGTCACGCGATCTCTTGTTTGACCTATGTAGGACACTTCTTTTTCAACAATAGTTGTACTCAACTTGACAAGTATACAGTCTCCACAATGAAAAATATAACAGTTTGACTTTAAACAGAGTATTTGTTGGAATCATTTGGTCGATGTGCAATGAAATGGTTGAACCAGGCAATGTACAACACTTTGAATAGTGTTTGTGGTTGCGTCACATGGATAAAGAAGGATAGGTAACATCTGTTTTGTTGTCGATCGCATGACTCTTTTGGGTGTGAACGGACGTGTCCCCTGGGTGTCGATCGTTTTTTGCTCATAACTTTTGCAATATTGCTCCGATTGACCTCAAATCACTTGCAAAATCTTGCTTTTGAAACGTTCCATCGACTCACACCCTCAGATACCACAAAAGGAAGACCGGAAATCGAATTATTGTCCAAAAACGAGTTTGCAACACATTCTGTAACATCAACGAGTTCTTTAACAAGTCCACAAAGATATCGACAGTCTCCACAGGACATTCTACCAGACAAGTATCCCATAGACACGACGAATACCTGGTTGCAACATTGTCGCTACCATCTAGTCTTATACAGACAAGAACAAGAATATGGACGATTGGGCGGACTTGGTGCATATACACATTTTAACAGTAAAATGGGGATGTAGCTCAGTGTACAATCGCGTATATTAAATTCAATTATACGCTAAATAATAATGACCGTCATTAATCACTCTTGAGTGACTCTTGAAACTTGATTTTTTATTTGATACAGGTACGTGTTGGCATCTTGATACGTCGCATGTGTTGTTGATTGTGGTCTTCATGTCGTGTAACAGCATGGATGGTCTTGGGTGATGTGGACATGGGACAAACTTGTCTTGTCTTCGACGTCAGATGGGTGCGGAGTAATCTTGGACTGGCTTCAGAACGTCCACATGTTGTCTTTGACTAATCTTGGACGGGACCTTGGCCACCAGATGACTTGGGAACTAATCTTCCACTGGATTTTTCTTGTCGCATCGTGACGTCGTCGTCGATTGTTGGCGCGTCACCGTCGATTGTGCAGTCGTCATGGGTGCCTTGATGTCGCATGTTGTTTGAGTCGACGATCGTATCTTGATATTTGTATTGTCTTGCCAGAGGAAGTCCACTGGATTTTTTCTTGGCGGAGTTGAAAGTTTTGAGTGGCAGAGAACTTCCTTGAGGATGTTTTGCAAAGTTCCTTGGCCATTTTTTCAATTTTGCCGCTGCCATGCCGCTGTGATGCTGCCGCTTTGTTGCTTCGGTTTGCCGCTGCTGTCCGTGGTCGTGTCGTGATGTTGTTGCCGCTTACTGTGCCGTGCTGCTGCTGCTGTGGTCGCTTGTGTGCCGTGCCGTTGCCTTGTCGTGGTCTGCTGCTGCTTTGTCCGTGTTGTTGCTTTGGTCGCTTGCTCTGCTGTGCCGCTGTTTCTGCTGCCGTGTCCGTGCTGCCGCTTGCTATGCTTCCGTTCGAACGACGTGCCGTGGGTGCGACTTGACCTGGGTGCGACTTGATGTGGGTGCTATCTGCCATGGGTGCGATCTGCCAGGGGTGCGATGGGTGCGACGGCGACACACGTTGGCTGAAGAAGGCGATTGGCTTCAAGGAAGACAAGATTCAAGGCGTTCAAGGCGTTCAAGAACAAGAGCCAGCTGGAGCGAATAGCGAGCGGTCAAATCTCCGTCCCTTCGTGAGTGTCGGGACGCAGGGCCTCACCCGTCTTTCTGCTCGTGGTTTGATTCGGCTGGCTTTTGAGAAGAAGGCGTCCAAGGCGTTCAAGGAAAGAAAAGCGCGAAGACCTTTTTCCAAGTCGACTCTGCTTTTGTGGGGTCGCCAATGCGTCGCTTGAAGTGCCGAAAAAAGCTGGCTGTGGGGTGTGACGAGGGGGGGATACCTCCGATCGCTCCTAGGCCAGTTGGTAGTCCCCCTACCCGGATACTTCTTGAGGGCGCGTTGCTTTTTTACTTTGCCGCCGTCGAGTCGTGGCTTCGGCCGTGACTTTCAACCCTTGGGACTTCGTCTCAAGGGGATGCCCCGGGGCTTCAAGGAAGACTTCAGCGATTTTTGGGTGGGTATCTCGTGCTTGTTTGTATGACTTGTTTAGGAAGCGAGCGAGCGAGCGAATTTTGCGACCGGTCGCCCATTTTGGCGTCGATGATTCGTCGTCGGCGCGTCCAAGAAGGTGGGAATTGGCTACGCCGGGCCAGCCATCCGCGGTCCATTCGACCAACTTCGTAAGTTCTTTCCTTTGTTTTGGCTTGACGTTTGTGCTTAGCTTGTTTTTTTCCCGCTTTTTTTCAAGGAAGTTGGCGAAAATCTTGAAGTCGACGCGAAAAAACCTCGCCGATTTTGTGGAAGCGCTGCCCAATTTTTTAATTTCGTAATTCACCTTGGAATTATCGATTTTTCTTGATTTTGTAGTTGGTTTTCAACTTGGTTGGGCTTGCTTCAACTCTTTGGCGCGCTTGCGGGTAAG